>VCRD01004573.1:0-14542 GCA_006783055.1 Trinorchestia longiramus
CAGTTTCTCTTTTGCTACATTAATTAAACATTCTACCGCGTGATGGTCGGATACTGAAAGTGATATTTCAGTGCTGATTATTGCTTCAGGATTATTAGTAATTGCTAGATCTAGTAGAGTTTTGGAAGTTTTTGTTATGCGAGGTAGTTCTTGGACCATTTGTGACAGATTAATTCTGTTTAGCATTTTGGTTAGCTTATTACTTTTATTAGTTAGGTCTACGTTGAAATCGCCGAAAGCATAGAAGAATTTTTTGGTTTCTGAAATTGTTCTAAGAGTTTTCTGAATAAACTCTAAAGATGATTGTAAAGAAGCAGATGGGTGTCTGTAGACGGTGCCAATAATGAAAGATTTGTA
This sequence comes from Trinorchestia longiramus, assembly GCA_006783055.1. Lineage (NCBI taxonomy): Eukaryota > Metazoa > Arthropoda > Malacostraca > Amphipoda > Talitridae > Trinorchestia > Trinorchestia longiramus. The sequence continues at coordinate 358 of VCRD01004573.1, forward strand.
CTTTTTTACCTGCACGTTAAGCCATACCATTTCTATACCCTCACACATTTTTTTTTCCAAAATCTGTGATGTTGTGAAGACCTGTTTGATGTAAATGCAAGATCCACTACCTCTATTGTTTTTTGCCATTGTTTCGGTAAAGTGAATAAGCTGGGATATTAAAATGTGAGGTTTGAATTCTGGGATCAAACAATGTCTCAGATACGCATAAAATGTCAATGTCGTCAGTTATTATCAGTACTTTGATGTCATCCAATTTGTCATTGAGGCTTCGCGGGTTGATATGTTTAATTTTGATACGATTCATTTTAGGGTATTTACTCGAAGTTGTCCATTCGTTACGTCGTGCGGAACATTTTGCATTAAAGTGTGAGGGTTCGGTGAGGTGCTGTTTGGTGTTCGTGGTGCCAGCCAAAGGTGTTGTGTTTACCTTTGCATTATTGTCTTGTCATCTGGATGCTGAAATTTTATTAATGGACCCATTTTTTTCCGTAATGAGTGCACTATAGTAGCAATCTTTCAGATGGACTATTAAAGGAGATTTGTTTGTGTTCCGTGGCATTGTAGGCTGAACAACTGTCTTCCATATGCCGCCGTCCCTTTCGCTGTAGATATGGATCGGTTTTTGTTCAGCATTGGAAGTAATTTGCGGGATGAGGTCCCCGGCTGCATGATCGAATATTTTACTATGCAGGTATTTGTGTGCCAAAAGATCAAGTCTACCACTGTTCTCGTCGATAAAATTTCTGTAGTGGTTTTTATTTCTTCTGCTCTCAGTTTCGATGGTTTTCATTAGAAATTCATAGGCTTGCATTGTGTTCGGTGTTTTGTTAAGTTGAAGGGCTACTACATGGAGGATCACACCAGCTTGGTCGACTGGTGAGCGAATCTGCTTGCGAGCGGAAAGACCCGGGTTCGAATCCCACTGGAGACATGGTTGACGCGGCAGAAATACGGCATGGGACTTGGGTAAAACAACCGAATAATTATCGAAGTAATTATCCGACCCAAGAATGGGCCCGAAGGTTCGTTCCTATAGCCTCGTTCTATTCTATTCTAACAGTGACCGTCAGCCAAAGTGTGAGCCAATGTTACATTCAATGATTTTGTTACATCATCCATCGAACTTCCCACATGGGCATATATAGGGTTTGATGATGATTCTGAGATTTGATTCAGAAATTTACCTTGAGGCGGTTTAATTTGTTTTGGAGTTTTCCTATCGTTATGGTCTTTGTGATTATTATTATGTTTGCGCACATAATCATGGTAGTGAGTCTTTAGTTTTGTCGTTTGGCTGAATTTTTGAGGAGAAGGCGGCATTTTTATAGTTTTGTCTATCTTTGCATGTTTATTTGGATGTGTATGACTTATGGATGATAGGGCCATTGCGCAGTCCGTGCTCATATCGTTAGAAAGTAAGGAGAATTCATTATTTGTTTGTACGTTATAGTTGTTAGCAATTGAGTGTGTGGATAGTTGATTTATGTGTATAAAGTGCTGATTCGGTGGACTGCCGTCATTTCCTTTTGAGTGCATTTTCATTTTCGGAAGGTCCAACGCGTGTAAAGCATTTACGTGCTTATGATTAGTTACTGTTTTAGAACATGTGTTGTTTATTTGGGTTGTAATAATTATTACGAGTTTATTGGGCGACTGTTCAAAATTAATGTTTTTGTCTGGAATTTTTCCTGAAAGTGGTACGGTGTGTTGAGTCGCAGCGTTGATTTCATAGCAATTTGGACAAGAAATTTTTGAGTTTCCTTTCTAATGTGAGGCAAGGTTTGGTGGTTCTTGATTGTCTGAGCGTTAGTTAAAGCACATGTTCGGAGTGGATTAAATGTGAAATCCAATTCATTGCAAAGCGTGAGCGTTTTACTCAGTTGTTGATCACTGCAGAAATTGACTATATAAGCACGGGCAGTGGAGTGTTTTGTCACAATAACTTTTTTGAATTGAGTTAGGCCTGATTGTGAAAGGTGCAGGTCCCGGAAACAGATTATGTAATTTTTAAATTTTGGCATCCGATTTATAGTATGCAGAAGGTCATTAACTTGATCAGATGAGATGGTTTGGATTCGGCATATGGTGTCGATTTCATTTCTTTTAACTGCTGAGAGAATATTGTCTCCTACAAGTAAAGCGTTAAGAGGTCTCTGATAATTTGGATATTAAGAAATAGAGGAGGGAGTTATAGGTATAAGGTCGTAAGAGCTGATGGGAACATTTAGTTTGAATAGCTGTTCAATTATAAACTGAATGTTGGATAGAGCAGTGGAGACTGATGTCGGTTTAGGTGGTACACGTTTTTCTAGGATTTTTTGCAGTTGTGTTGCCGTAAGAGCCAGGTTGCTATTTAATTTGTGAATAACGTGTGAGCTCTTTATTTGCAAAGGATGCAGAGAGCCATCAAAACTAACGCTGTTACTAATATTGCCTTGCCCTAAGATTTGAGTGGGGACTCGGGTGGGAGTCATCTGTGTCAGATCATATAAACTTATGAAAGAATTTAGTTCAAATTACTGGTTAATTATTAAATGGATATTGGACAGAGCAGTAGCAATTGAGGTAGGATGATGGGGGAGCGTTGTTGTAAAATTTTTGCTAGTTGAACTGCTGTTAGATCCAAATTGCTATTAACTTCATGGATAACATGCAAAATTTTTATTTGTAAAGGGTGCAGCGATTCATCATCAGTAATTTTTTTACGTACATTGGAGTGCACTGCGAGTTGAGGAAAACAATTTATAGGCGTATCAGTATTGGTAATAGCATACGGAGTGTTATTTGCATGACAGTGAGTTTGCTTAAACAAATTCTTAACATTAGTCTTATAATATAAGACGTTACTGTCGTGAGATGCGATTTGGTTTCTCACATTAGCGTGAACTGATGGTATTTTCATTGCATTTGAGTCGCGCATTTGGTCAGTTGCGTAACAGATATTTTGTTGAGACAATGGCTTAATGCTAAACATTATATGACATATTATCGTTCGATGCCATTCGATTATTTTTCACATTAGTATATGCTAGGTGATGTTTTGCCTTTAAGTCCTGCACGGGCCATGTTACTGTTGACCTTAAAAATGAAATATACCTATTTCAATAGGGCAAAATGACAAATTTGAATTCTGATGCGCACAAATTCGATATTCAACGATATGTGCAGCAGTAGAAGCGTTTATTTAATCTAAGAATACACAAGTGATCCAATAGAATCTCTACAAATTAGTAATTTCCTGCAATTTGCGTTAATACTATAAAGTACTTTCACGGATCAAACTCCATATATAGTCTCCATACATGTTCTCATTATTCGACCGTTGGTAACGGTGTTGGCCACTTTATCTTGGGAAAACTCTAGCCTCTCTCCTTACAGTACGTCTCTACGTTTTGTTTAAATTTATCAAGATCAGAGTGAAGGATATGGACCACAGGACAGTAAAGACAAGTAGTTTCAAATAGGGGGGTTGGCATAACCCACCATTTTCAGGCGGTGACGTCATACCTACGTTACTATGTCAATGAGCGCCGATTGATAAATTTTTTGGGTGCCGGTTGCCAGATGTGCGAACACAACACCGCTGCCGAAATCAACGACTCGAGTGGTTATTCTCACTACAATAATTATGGAACAAAAAGTTAAAATAATTCAAACGTTGGTATCGAAACTTATACATGACGCGGTCCATCATATTTCTAACATTATATATATATATATATATATATATATATATATATATATATATATATATATATATATATATATATATATACCAAGAACTACTATAAACAGGACGTGCACCGCCATATAGCTGACTACGGTTGCGGAGGCCAGTTCACTAAGCTCAGTTTGCCCCCATCTGTCACAATGCGAACATTGTCGTAGTCTGTTACTCGGTTTGAATCGGACATTGTTGTTTGTTTCGAGGCACATTGCTGCATTTCTAAGTGGATACTGTTTGTTTACAAAGTTTATTGCTAATTATATGTATTAAAAATGCCGAACAAGTGTGGGGTTGTGGGAAAAATAAAATCCCTCCCAGTATCTTCAATGTGTCTGCTTCAAGTCTGCCATCTCCAAAACCTGCACCTCGCCCAGCGAAAGTTGATGACCAACAACTGAGGTATTGTCTTCAGAAGGATAAGATTACTTCATTTGATGCTTTCAAACCTGAACATAACCTGCAGAAGTAGTATAAGAACTTGATTATTTCAAGATCGAAAGAAAGGTTTGTGTGTTTGTTCATAAACTGCCACTTCAGTGAGTGCAGCCCGTCTGTGATTGTCGAAAACAAGCCCACTTTGTGTTTCCCACTAACGCTCAGTGCGTTTAAGAACGGCATTAGTGTACCACTGTTTAAGACACTTCATCCCAACAATGGTTTGAGATCGTATACCTAGTTCGACGAAACTGTGCGCTTGGCAATGCACTATGAAATCCCGTTTGACAAATCGATCCAAAATGTTGTCACTCTTCTTCAAGCTCACACATCAACCTGTGTCCACACCGAGAAGGAGAAAAAGTTGGTATTTTTGACACATCACGTGGAACTTATATTACAGAAGCAGTTTTCCATGAATGATTATTGTTTTGCTCTTCAATCATACCCAAAGTGTAATTATGAACAGCTCAGAGACTTCTTGGTGCTGCCATTCAAACGCAAGCTGCAGTACATCACTCCATCTATTGACAAGGACCAAGTGCTGAGGGAAACATTTGACAAAGTCCAGACACTGCAACTGAAGAATGTGTTTCACTTGGTAGATGAAGTACAGATTCGCCCAACTGTTTAATTTTCTGGTGGGTTGCTAAGTGGCATGGCCGAGAACAACCGAGACTGCAAGGCCATTCTATTCTAATCACTAGGTGATTGCAGTGCCACAGCCAAGCATCCTCTTGACAACGAGCGTGTCTGGTTTCTCCTTTTTGACACAGTACATCTGCTAAACAACTGAAGCTAAACAACTGGAGCTACATCTGCTGAACAACTGCATCCGCAACAACTGGATCAGTGAGAAGGGCCAGAAGATCAGTCTTGACAATGAAACACGGCATCATTTGCAGACGTCAAGGAACTGTACGAGTCAAAGGAAAGCAGTATTCTGACGACTACTTCACTCACTCAATTTGCTGTCAACCCCTCAAATTTGCTGTCAACCCCTCAGAGAAAGACCAGCAAAAGAATGTAGTCCTTCTTCAGACCTCTGTCAAGAAGGCCCGGTTGGCTGACTAATCGCTGCAGATTGGTAGGTTTTTGCTTCCATGTCTGTTTGTTTATATGCGTGAATGTTTGTTTGTTTGGTTGTTTGCATTGGAAAAGGTTTAACTATAATCAATTTGTAAAGTCTAAAACTGAAGTAACTCAGCTTTCTACAAAGTGGCCACTTAGCTCATATAATAATACATGTTAAGTCCGGTTAAAATTGGTATTTCATAGCATTACAGTGCTTTAAACCATTTAAAATTCACTGTAAAACCTTATTATCGCTGCTATTGCTTGAAAGAAGTAATTTTTGAAGTAATGGCTAGCGTAGTCAGCTATATGGCGGTGCACGTCCTGTTTATAGTAGTCCTTGATATATACATATTTATACATATATGTATATGTATATACATATATATGTATATACACATATATGTATATATATATATATATATATATATATATATATATAAATATTAAGAAATTTTATAGTGACACCAGTGTTGAGTAGAAGTTAAATACGTTGAGTTCAAATATGTATTTAAATAACTATTTAAGTAATTAAAAATATGGTATCATGAACATTTAAAAAAGTGTTTTCATATATGGCATTTAAATACAATATTGTGTACATAAATACAGGGTGTCTCAAAAAAATGTACTCATCCTTTAACCGTTGCTAACATGCTGTCTTCTTTGTGTTGCAGGTGTGAGGTTCGAACCTTTGCGAACATGATTAAATGTGATTAAAGAATCATGTTCGCAAAGGTTCGAACCTCACACCTGCAACACAAAGAAGACAGAGTGTTAGCAACGGTTAAAGGGTGAGTACATTTTTTTGAGACACCCTGTACATTGTATTCAAATACATTTAAATAATTTTTCGTCTAAAAACGACGCTTAATATGAGTTTGAACGTCGTTGTAACGCAAAGGTTTTTTGATCACGCCCAGAGCCTGACAAACAGTGGAGGATGAGTTTCTGTAAGGAGTGGTTGCAACTGCTCTGATACTTTTTGTTGCTCGTCTTATGTGGTGATTGTAGTGATAGGGTATAGTGATGTAGAATGATGTGGTAACGTGTAAGGATGTGTGTGATGTATTATAAGGATGTGTGAAGGTGAACAGGTACGTGGGCAATGCGAGCAGTTGGCCCAACAAAACAAGCAACGTAAGCAAGCCTGAGTGACGCCTAGCAGATGAAATATGTCCTACGAGAGCCTCGAAAAGTGGGAAACATTGAAGAAACTAACGGTCAAAACGGCAAACGGCTGCAACCAAGACCAAGGCAAAAGGAGGGACCTAAAGTCAGGAGGCGTGTTTCTAGAAAACACAAACGAATTATATAGGCAACATTCAAGAAACCAAGGAGGTCAATATAGCAAGGCGTTCTCGGGGTGCTTCTTTCCAGTGAGATTCTATAAATCGTTAATCTCTATCTGAGGTGGGTCGTGTCGAGAAACGGACCACCAAACCAGGATTCTAGGATCCTCTGAGTGGCTATCGCAGGAAAAGACGGGCTTGAAGGTTTCCAACCGTTTATTAACAAAAGGTTATCGGTCTCACAATAGACCACAGAATAGGGAACGCTACAGCAGAACCTGACGGGACGCTGGCTAATCTTCATAGCTAGCCTCCCTTCGAGCAACTCGGGAAAGGCCGATCGTACATTCATCCGGGGCACGTTCGACGACCTGATGTCGCCTGCTCTAGTCGGCAATATAATAGTCTAGATCGTTTACTCCTGAGCCAGCAAAATAAAATAGCATCGCGACGGCGTCTAATTAAAACTTGCTGCACATTCATCGAGATACATTCGAACTCCATCGACGTCATTAGCGAAGGAACATTCCAAGGACTAAAGATGTCCTGACAGCGTCATAAGTATGAGCGACAGTGCTAGGAGCGACAACGATTCTACAGCGGGTGTCTACAAGCTGGGGGAGCGATCGACATCTGGGCGACAACAAGCAAAAGACAGAAGCATTGGTGGAAGGTATGATTACTTCTGGGATAGGAAACAGAAATAAACGTAATAGGGCACCTCTGTCAAGGCATGCACTTACGGAGGACTTTTCTCTCATTTTAGGGAGGGATCTACGGGATCTACGGAATCTACGGGATCTACAGAATCTACGGGATCGAACTACAGGAACTACGGGAACTACGGGATCTATTAGATCTACGGGGTCAATCACGATCAGGATCAGGATCAGAATCTAACGGAAGCTGTAAGAATCTATCGGGACATCTACATCTATTACGACTACTACTTCTAGGAGTAATTGGATTCTTGGAAAAGTTCACATAAACTTGGGAAGGTTTCACCAGTAATTAATTTGGAAAGGCTCGGGACTTCAGCACCAACTTGAATTCAATGTCTATGTGATCACTTTGGAATATCTACAACAGGAACCAGGTGAAAATATCAATTGATGCAACTTTATCTTGGGCCCTTTCACCCAGTGGAGGTTGGAGAACAGTGAGAGAAGCCTGCGCATACATAGTGGAAACAACAGGGTGTGCTGCGCGGCATGTAGGGCTGCTAAGCGTGTGTGCGGGTAGTGTGTGCGTCTGTGCAGCGAAATTCTTTGAACTGAATACCCAATAATGATAATTTTTTAGAGAATTGGTTGATGGAACTGCAGAGATTATTAATTCACGAGTATTGTTGGTCAAATTAAGATTGAAGTTAAGTGATAGGATTGGAGTGTTTTTCAGTGAATTTTGTCGTGTCTGTGTGTACTTAGGATGTGTTGTTAGATGGAACAGTGTTTCAATTTCGGAAGCACTCGCAATTGTGTGATTTAAATAATTATTGTGAGTGGAATTGGTCGATTTGAAGAAATAAGACTACTTTGATTCGTCACAAATTTACGTGTTTTTTCATGTGTTTTGCCGTGTGTTTTTCCAGCAAATATTAAGCTTATCAATTGTGTTTATACCCTTCTTGTGTTGGCCTCATTAATGCACAATATAGTATTCATGTCAGGGGGTTTGCATTCCTCCAATGTGCGACTTCTCTCTCTCGTTATGAAAAGTTTATTGCATTCAATTAACGTAAAATGTGTATGTGATACATTCACCTTGCAAGAATTCAACTAATGCTCGTAATTATTACGTATTTATCCTGTAACCATGTAGAGAGAGAGGGAGCACGTAGCGCCACATCTTACGCATTAGCTTTTGTTAAGATTACTTGTTCGAATTCATGTTCCTACCCTTTTCAAGTACCGACCATAGAAAAAGAACACCAATGTATCCTATTTTTTTTTAAATATTCTGAAATCTAGGAACAATTTAACGTTAAACTCAAATGTGAGTGTATGCTATGTGGACAAACAATCTCAGCCGTCATGAACAGTACAATGAATCTTTACACTCATATTAAGGTAAGCAAGATCTTTTATTGCTCTATTCTTTTTTAGAATTCTCATGTAAGTTGCCAACTCTGTATACATACATATTTTTATTCTATAAAGTAAGGCTTTTTTCTTATAAATTGGCGTCTATTTTCAAATCATAACGGGAAAAATTCCTGGTGAATATTTTAATATAAACCCAATGGTCTATGCTGTATGACAAATATTAATTGATTATTATAAAACTATTTGCATTCAATTGAAAAGTTATGATGTCTGACACTTGTTGGAAAAACTTTCGCCATAATTAAGTTTCCTTCGTTTTTTTTTTCTATGTGGCTGATCTTTCACCCTCAATCTATTTTGTGGAAAAATTTTATCGCTTTATGGCAAATTGAATATTTGTTCCATCATAAAATAATATTCGTATTGTACGTGTGTAATTTTAAAAACTCTGAGCACCATTTCTGTAAATATTGACAGTGAAAGCGTTTCGTGAAGGCCAAAATAGTTTCACTGGATGATGTAAATTTAAAAAAAATTATTATAATATTATTGTTATTGTTATGTTGATGAATATTAATGCTCTGTCAGCAGTTCAGTGGAAACACTCTTGCTTCGAAAGCGAGCTTTCGCTGCTTTAATTCCTGTAGGCGGCAATGATTTTTGGGGCACGCAAAAGAGAAAATTACGGCATGGCTCTGATGTGAATGACTAGAGAGAGCTATGAGCTCTAGTATGATTTTTGGATATGCATGATGCACATGGCTGTTTTTGTATGATAAAGATATATCTGATTCATGACGTTTTATAGTTGTGAAAAACACTATAATTAAGTACTCTTTCCCAATGTAGATAATTGGTACGATTAACCCGAGGTTAAGAACTCCTGGAATCGATGATACAAAAACTGCTAGAAGTAAAACTAGCTCATACTGTCACCTCGACGCAGTTATATTCCAGCTCACATTCAACCACTGTTTTCGCATGATTACTTTCCTCTACTATTGCTGCACAGGTCCCCGGCTGAAGTTTTCACGTAACACTGGAACTTCTCCTCCTTGTGACAAAAAGGGTCACGAAGACTATTTCCCTAACTTCCAGCTCACTCCTACTTGTCTCTACGAGCCATTACATCAAGTTATGACACAGAAGGGCTGGAACAGTCGTTGAGAGCATCATCACTAATCTTAAGATGTTTGAATTAGGATTTTAAATCCAATGTACTTACATGTGCTCCATACGTGAGTGTAAAAAATTATATTTTTCTTTCTTCGTTACGACTCAGAACCAAACGGTAAATGAAGCCATCAATATCTAAAGAAAACCTCCGAAATTAGGAAACATGGCATGATGAATGCAAGCTTGTGCATAAAATTTTATTCGTGCGCAAGTTTTTGCAGCTACACTAGTATTTTTAGACCATTTTATCGTTTGGTGGAAGCATTTTAGGTGTCATCAGAGCTTAAAAATATAATTCTCATGCAAAAAATTCAGGAACAACTTGGGTATGAACATGATCAATGAGAATTATACTGAAGAATACACCAAGTTATAGATATGGAAAAACGCTTGCAGAAAAAGTGTAATAACAAAATCTATAAGATTTCATGATGATAATCGTGACGTACTATAATAAATATAGCATTTTATGAAATAATTACCAGCTAATTAATGAGTACCTCAATGAAAAAACATTCAATCATCGTGCTGGAGATTTCATTCATCGAATTATTTCCAACGAGATAAGAAAACAAATTTAACTGGAAAAAAGAACTCGAAAATTACTTCTTGAAAACAAAATTCAGCTCACAAAATGATAGTTGATGGATGGAACTTTAGTTACAGTTCATAGATGACACGACCTATGCAGGTCCTTCGTCAATATATTTGATGGAAATCTCATTGAAGCTGCATCGTCGAAATGACTAGATAATGTTGGCGAGGTAAAAAATTCATCATTTTTGGCTAAAACCACAAGCAATGTACGGTACAACACCGATACTAAACACTAGAATAGTGAATCCATCCTTCGACAGCACAAATGCGATGTCGCAAGGAAACGTCTAAGTATAAATAACATTAAAATTAAGCATATCAACACACGCAACTTCAATGATAAAATGGATGACACAAAGGCAGGGATAATGATGTTTACTGAAGATATTGACGTTTAATGTGTTCTTGATTTATAATTTGATCAAATAACCTCAAGTTCATATTTTAACATTACAGATTCTATAATGACATAACTAACACTTAAAAAACTTCGTTACAACATCGTTAGATAGTCTAATAATACTCAGCAGAGGCTAAATGTCAAATACAAAATTATATTTGAATATTGTACTTGAATGTAATATTCTCCCTATTTATAACGCTGTCATAATATATCTTTGGGGGCTAAAAAACGTCACAGGTATGCCAGGGAATGAGCTTATTTATTTTAGTGGAACAATGCTGCCTCTACCAGAAGATGGATAAAATCATAGCTAATAAATATAATGGGTGAAAATACAAACAGCTCTGTGTTCTCACGTTATTTTCACCTCTTAACCCATTAATGACGAGCGGTTCCATTTGGAACCAGGGGACAAAAATACATATTTTAACTGTATTATCAAGCATCGATTTTGGTGGGTTAATTGGTTCAATACAAAGCTTGCACATTTTCTAAACAGGTTTGGTTCTTATACGCCGGTTACACCATGTTCAGCTGGCCTTGAAAATTGAAAGGGAAGGGTACATCCAGTAAATAATTCTCGTCATTAATGGGTTTATAGTGATGCAAACAATCATCGTTTAAAGCAGTATCTTTTTCAGTACTTGGAGGAAATTTAACTTTGGTTAAGGGAAACTGGTTTGTAAATGTCATGTTTTTCTTGAAAAATCTTTGAACGAAAAAATATGCACTACATTTTAATTCAGTTAAATTTGATTCTATCCCGTTATTAAATGATTTTAAATAGCTGTATTCAAATGTTTGCAGCGTTTGTTTTCGTTTCAAATATGTTATCCAGATCACTTGTCATTCAATTTTTGGTATGATATGTGTACATTGAGATTCTGGTATTTCCAGGCATTAAAGAAAAATCATTCATGAAATTAGACAACAGAAGTTAATCGAAATTAGATTCTTGAGGAAAACCGAAATCGTTGTGTATAAATAGTGAGAATGATTTGTCTAGGTGGACTAAATAAGAGAAATTTGATGAATTGTATCATATATAAAAAGGAGGTTCCGGAATTTAAATATTAGAAGTCTAAATAATTTAGCTGCAGATTTTTAACAGTCAAAGTATAAGTTATTACGAGAAAAATCAAGTATGACTATTACAGTTTACCGTATTCATCGAGAGTCCGTTCGAGACGGCGTCCTAAGGAAGCGTCGGTTAGCCCACACAGCGACAAGGCAACGAATAAAGCATTGTGACGGTCAGCTGCACAAAATAAAATCATTTAGTTTATGAGACTGAGTGCACGAAACAAATGGTAATGATCTAGCGTAGCACTCGAACTTGGCAATATCATTCACATTTGAGAACAAGTGGCTGTGGGAAAAGGACTTTATTGGTTCGGTTGAAACACACCTAAGCTGAAGACTTGCAAAACTAAAGCTTGAGTCCATGTTAACATAGACTAGATTTTTTCAAGCTCCAGCGTGGTCAGATGTAAGATGATCCACCAATATGGAGACTCCGCAGGTGTCCCCAGTCCATAGCGAAGGACGAGGGACATGTGTACCAGAGTAGAATGTTCCTTCCTGCATGGACTGTTAGCAACTACGATCCTAAGGGCCTCAACCTTCAGTAGTCTCCTGAGTACAGTTCAATAATTAGCAGTTAACGAATAAATTTAAATAATTAATTTGGTGAAATTTTAACTTTAATTAGATAGAAGTATTTCAATGGCGGGCTTACGAAGAATGCTTCGTTTTAGAGAGGCCGTCATCCAAAGAGCCGTTGAACGGGGCCGAACATCCCCTCGCGCCTCATAATAAAAGGTAAGTGCTGATACAGGTGGAAATCAGACCAACAATATCATCTATTGAGAAACATAGGATCAGAGGAAACTTGCTTTCAGTTAGGCAACAGTAAAAGTTTCCCTATCGAAGAGCAACACTAACGTACACTAACATCAACAAAAAAACGAAGTAATGACAGAAATTTCAACAAAGGGAATTTCAGTCCAAATTAACACCACTAATCAACATGTATTTTGTATAGATAGTTCTCAAACTATTAGGTATTTTTTTTGTCAGTGTGATTCTATTTGCAGAAACCGTTAGTGCTCAACATTGTCGAAGGCTTGGAATTTAGGCTGTTGCAAAAGAATTACATTATTTTTTGGCTAGGTGGTGTAGTTTTTTGAAGATGTAAAGTACGGAACCTTGAGCACTAGGATTCCTCCCATTCATATACTGATTATGATGGGATGTCCACTACTGCACAGTGAATGTGCTGGGGTAGGAAATGGGTAAACAGTAACAGGTTTGCCTGAAATGCATTTAGATACAGGGCTGCATCAAAAACTTTTGCACCTCAGAAAAAAGTATTTCAATCAGTAAGAGCAGACAAGGATTCCCCAAATTTATTGTAGTCGCAATATTTTAATGCACCGTTACTTTTCTTGCAATTTTCCAAGCGAATTTTTGGTTTCTTTCAGTTTCTAATAGTTTCCGCTAGATATGATATTATTTTGTTTCCGTTATTTTTTACCAGAGGGTTGTTTTACGGTGTTGATAGCCTCTTTGTGTGAAACTGTTTGATGATTCTTTGTTTATTCTTGCCTGTGTAATTTTTGTACTCCACTCAGGTGATTTTCTTTTTATTGTTATCCAATCCGTGTTTTTCGGTTTAGTTTTCCTTGTTGTGAAGGGTACCCATTAGTTTAAGCCTGTTATTGAATAATTTTTTATAAAAACAATTGGTAAATACGAGATGTATTCAGTTCCGTTTAGTAAAACATATACAAAAACTTGTTTCAAGCCAATTGTATTTATACGTAAAACATGATTTCTTGAATTTTTCCTTCATAGTTTCCACCCATGTTCATGCATTTGTATCAGCTCGTGGCCATTTTAACCACCTATACCTGCTTTAAAGAAGTTCTTGCCAGTGATGACAGCCATCTATCCATAGAATTTTTTTGACATCGTCACTTTGAAGTCGTAGCTTCATATGCAAAAACAAATGGGAGCTGTACGATGACACACCTAGAGTGTACGGGGGTGATTAAACTGCTGTCAACCGAATTTGTCTGACACAATTGATTCTTGTCAAGAGGATACGTAGTATAACCTCCAACGATGGGTGAGAATTAGTGAAGTAAAACACGATCAGTTTTTTAAACACAATTTAGGTCTATATATCCGAAATTCATATGATTTTTCTATGCTCAAATGAACTTTGTTTTCACGCTTAACCCTGAAACGACGAAATGGGTCTGAGAGGCCCAGTGAGAAAATTAACAAGCCCGTAAACTGTTTGTTGTTAAGACTAATAGTTGCAACTCTATGGTATATTCTAGTCGTAATTCGCTCACCTCTATTCGGCTTGCTCTCCCGTTGGTGGCGTGTCTCGCGACTGATGTACGTCCTCCAACCGTGTACAATG
>VCRD01004573.1:20107-45024 GCA_006783055.1 Trinorchestia longiramus
TGTTCAATACAAAAATTACTGCAAGGCAATGTGAACAGGAAACCTATACACATATACTAATCTGTTATAAATGCTATAAATTTGAATTCCATCCAACCCATGAATGTAGATCAACAGTACAGGTTTGCTCAGAATGTTCATCACCAGATCACTTATACACCCAATGTAATAGTCCAATTAAGAAATTCATTAACTGTAATGGAGCCCACTGTACGTTGGCGGTCAGTTGTCCATACAGACGCGAAGTCCAAAAACAAAAGTAAATAGATGAAGAGCAAAAGGAAGTTAGAGAATCAAACGAGACTTATGCAACAATAGCAAAACAAGCAGTCATTGAATCAAGTAAACCCAAGCACAACATCACTCTAACCAGCAACATACAAATCAAACTAATGGCATTAATCATCGAGGCACATATGGCTAGTTTGGCACAACAAGAAGGATTTGGAACCATTCTTTCAAAATCACTAAAAATGAACTACAACATTGATGAAAATTTTCCAGATAGAGACTCAGCAGCAATATTTAAATTCTTTTACAACAATCAGGATCCCACAAACAAAACAGAATTCACTATGGAGCCCGAATTCATGGACGATGATGACCCGAGGCAAGAACACCTCAGCCTCTCCAGAACAAGTTCAGAAAATACACAACCACCCTCACCACGTAAAGATCCTAGACTACATAGACACAATACTACACAGCAAGAAAGGGAAACAGATAGCATGGTTTCGACACTCACAAAAGAACAAAAACAACCAAGAGACCGAAGTTCAACACGAGAACCTAAACTTTTAGCTACTTCAAGTGATTACGACTTAGAAAGACACAAAAGAAGAATCAGTGACGAACCAAAAGAAGGGGAAGAAACAACTCAAACAGCCAAACCTATACCTACCATGTTATATAGAAGTTCAATAGATCACAACCCCATTCCAGACAACTTAACGCAAAAATGGTACATAGACGAGATCAAGAAAAAAGACCTTGGACTGAAAATAGTGGTAGAAGACACGAATTCACAACAAGTGTATAATTTAATAATGAAAGACAGATTTAATCTAGTAGGCACAAAAATACACTTTCTACAACACGATCAATATATAAAACTACCTAAACATTCTACCACATATTCCAGACAAGGCTCCAAAAAAAAACCCAGACAAGAGAAATGACACACAGGACCGGCAGACTCACAGTGATACAGCATAACGTTCTAAACTGGAATAATAACAAAATAGCCTTATCTAATATTTACAACAGACTGGACCCAGATATAATTCTGATCAACGAACAATCGGTAACCGATGGCACAATCAAGATTTTTAATTACACCTTTTCAATATATAAAAGGGGTGAGAGGAACCTAGGGGCAGCCATAGCAATTAAAAGAAACATCCCATATAAATTAGATGACAATTACGAATCTGATATGCTTTCCATTACAGTTGAATCAATTCAT
Source organism: Trinorchestia longiramus (assembly GCA_006783055.1). Classification (NCBI taxonomy): domain Eukaryota; kingdom Metazoa; phylum Arthropoda; class Malacostraca; order Amphipoda; family Talitridae; genus Trinorchestia; species Trinorchestia longiramus. Next base: position 21,573 of record VCRD01004573.1, read on the forward strand.
GGACAAATTACAATAGCTACAACATATATACCATCAAGAACCAATTACATAAATTACATAGATTTCAACCGATTACTAAGGAAAAATCATCCAGTTTATTTACTAGGGAATCTCAATGCTAAACATCCCGTACTCGGAAACAACTACTTAAATCCCAGAGGAATAGGTTTAAACAGACTGATTGCACAGGGCAAATATTCATGCATAGGGCCCAACTTTCCCACCTACATATCAAGGAACGCTGCTACAAATCCAGACCTAGTTCTTGTTAATAATAAAGCTCACCTTAACATAGTACTTCAACCAGGTCCAGGCACTCTATCAGATCACATTCCAATTATAGCTGTAATATCATCAAACCCTATACAAATTCCGATCAGACCCAGGAAATCATTTAATTTTGCTGACTGGAGAAAATACAAAAATCACTTAGCTAACATGCAATTACCAACAAACCCAAATCCCGATTTGGAAGAAATTGACGAATATCTGGAAGCATGGACAAAAAGAATACAAGGGGCCACAGAAATAGCAGTTCAAACAATAAAATTTAGAACAATTCCAGGAGTGTGACAAACACATGAAATCAGAACCAAGCAAATTCAACTAAATAACACAATAAAATATGCCTCCATCTGTGGGCCCAGTCCAGAACTAAGCAAAAAAATCCAAAGCATACGTAAAGTATTAAACCATATGTACAAAATTGCACACAGTCAAACCTGGAATACAATTGTACGAAATCTAGAACTGGAAGCGGATCCCAAAAAATTTTCTCCACCATAAAAAGAATGAGTGGAAACAACAATAAGCAATCAACACCATACATCAAACATGAAAATAAACAACTAGACACCCCAGCAGAAAAAGAGCCACACTTCAGACGTCACTGGCAGTAAATCTACACAGATGAAGACAATGACAACTTCGATGACGACCACATAGAATCAATAGCAACATACATTGCAGAAAACTGCAGGGCAACAATACCATATGACACAGGGGACCTTAATAGATTTGATGGCATCAATTTCCCGTTAATTACAATCGAAGAATTTGATAGAACACTTAGAAGTTTCAAACAGAGAGCACCGGGACCAACGGGAATAATAACGCTTCAATTGAAACACCTACCTGACAATATGAAGCAATACTTAATTTACATATTCAATCAATCAATTTCAGCCGGTTATTTTTCAGATAAACTAAAACTAACCATCATGATCTTCTTACGAAAGCCAATTACCTCACAGCACCAGGTACAAAACTACAGACCTATATCTCTCCTCGATGTACAAGGTAAATTACTTGACAAAATTCTCAATAACAGATTATACGAGCAACTAATAGTTCAAGAAAAACTTCATCTAAAACAGCACGGATTCCGACGCAGTCGGGGAACTCATACAGCTTTAGCTACTATACATGAAACAATAGCTATACATACATTTATCAAATAAACATAAAGTTGATCTAGTAATGAGGGACATTTCAAAAGCATTCGACAAAGTATGGACAATAGGACTTAAATACAAACTACTGCAGCTAAATTTGCCACCAATATTTACCAGAACACTGTGTGATTTCTTAACAGATAGAACAGCAAAAATCAGAATAAGCAACTTTATTGGTCCACAATTCGAATTACATACAGGAGTCCCTCAAGGTTCATGTTTATCCCCAACATTATTTGCATATTACACCCATGACCTCCCTCATCCCCTACCAAATACCGACTACCTATGTTTTGCAGATGACATTACCCAAATTATTTCAGTTCCAAAGAATCATCACTACCTGGCCCACAATACTAGCTTAGCCATTCAACAAATAAATGAATTTGAAAATAAATGGAAAATCAGAACAAATACAAGAAAATTCACAATAGTACCAATAAGCAGGCACAACAAAGGGGAAATAGTGGTGGATGATACTTATTATCCTAACACGGGCATGGGCAAAGTACTAGGTCTGAATTTTAAAACAACGGGATATAATAGCCACGTGAAAGCCAGAGTGCATATAGCAAGAAATAATCTACAAAACTATATCGATTTTTTAACCTGTCGGAAAAAAAACAAAATCAAATTATATATGACAATAGTACGATCAGCCCTTCTCTATCCGATTATTCCATTGCACACTCTGTCAAAATCTGCCCTCCTCAAATTGCAACGAATTCAAAATAAAGCCTTAAGATTCATTACGGTATCCCTATGGTCAGATTTCATAACATCAGAATCACTACATAAACGATGCAAAATAACACCTATCAATATTGTACTACACAAACAAGCAAAACAGATTTGGTCAAATATAGAACAACTAGAACCACAGCTATACACTGCCCTTACATTACCTCCAGACCGAATAAACCACCAACATAACCAATTTAGAAGCTCAAAATTACTCGCAATAGCCCCGGAACCTGCACCGTTATACAAATAAATTGTGACAAAGAAACAAATATACAGCACAAATGCAATCACTGGACCCTGCCTCCTCTCCTCAGGAGGGAGGTAGGACGTAGATGATACGGCCGAGCGCGCCGCGTTGTTACCTGATCTGGGGTTCCAACGTGGGTAAGGCGCTCGGCCGTAACAGGGTGGGCAGTTGGGACCTCAGGGACTCAACTGCACTGCTCCAAACAATACAGTATACTACTCACAAAATCCTAAAATAAAACTACCACACATTTATAATCAACATTATAATATCAGCCTACAAAGCTCTGAAGAGTCTAAAACCAATTAAGCACAAAATAGACCTATAACAGACTGTTACCAGCTGAGCATGCATGTGTACCATGCCTTTTTTTCATCTCCTACTATCTGTTTCATTTTCTCCTTATCTGTTCTTAGTCACACTCTGTGATGAACTCTTAATTTTCCTCGCTTCTCTTGTTGGCATCGCCACCACCACCACCACCATATAAATCCTTTCCATACCTCTATTGACCTTTCCCATAAAACTATCTCTTTAGGATAGAATAGAATAGCATATTGAAACAGGAACGAGTCGTTGTTCATTATTCATTGGTTACTAACAAAATCTGTCCAACGGAAAGACATCGTTCTAGCACCTAGAACAGGGATTCCCAACTTATCTCTGACCTTCAGTAGTTCGATAGATGGGCATGTACTCTTGCATTATAATAACAGAAATGTGAGTAAAAAATAAAGGTCCAAGAAATTTTTAATAACAATAACATCCCTAAAAATATTTTTCCTTTCTATTGTTAACATTTAATCCAACACTTCAAATAAACATATGTACCCGTAGGGGTACATATACCCCAGATTTGGAGCCTCTGATCTAGCACATGCGTCCCAACCACACACAGACATTTCAGTCACAAACACACAACTTAATTACACACAGACGTATTAGCCATACACGCGCACCTCTATCATACACAGGTCCTAGGAGTTAAGGAAGGATATAGAATCAGTACTATATAGAACGGAGAGGCTCATCATTCAATATATGTCGAGATCATTTTAGAATGTGTTCACATTTTTGGCGGAAACAATATTTTTTGGTAATTTGTTCCAAGTTCTGGCAATTTTGAGTGGAAGAAAGTTGAGAGCGCAGGATTTTGTAAAGTTTTTTATCATTACTTTACGACCTTTGTTTCTGGTTTGCATGTTATTGTGTCTTCGAAAAGCCTGCCAGGCTAGCATCGATAAAACTATTAAGATACTTGAAGGCGTTGATTAATTACCCTCACAACCTTTTTTATTTAAAAGAGGTAAGTTTTAGCTGCTGAAGACGCGTTTCGTTGGTGAGATTACGTAGTGAAGGAATCCTTTTCTTTGCTTTACGCTGAATTCTCTCCATTTTGTCAACGTCTGATCACAAACTAGGAGAGCAGAGTTGCACTGCATGTTTTATATGAGGATGAATTGTGGAAAATTCCCCTGAAGGAGTTGCTCTAGTTAACACTTCACTTGGGACCTAATGTGGGTCGCAACTAAAAAGTGTCATGGGGTTGAGAAATGGAGTGGTCGCTTCGAAGAAGCACGGTCGTTTCGACTGAGGATGGTGGAGTGTTATGCCAAAAAAAATAATGCGCTTTGTAGAGAACGAATCATCAGAATTTGAAGTCTCTGCCCAGGCCGTCATTTGTCGTAACTATAAATATATTGCTCGACCTTTCTTTTATTATCTTCACGTTCATATGTTTGACTGTCATATTGCCTATTGTTGCGTTGCAATCCCTAATGCTTTAATTGTACCTTCAAGTGATCTTTATAATTTAAGACTACAATCACTAAACCTCTTAGTTACTAGTCAGCATGCTGTCACTCAAAAATAATTAGTCATCTTGCTGGCGCTCTGAATAATCAGTCAGCTAGCTGGTGTTTAAAACGCATCTATTCACTAGGACGGGCACTCTAAACCTGTCTCCGAATAGTTCTCGCATTGAAATCTTTCTCTTAATTTTCTGGCGTATTGAAACCTTCAACTATTCCTACTATATTTTTCTGAGAGGAACACTTACCTCTCCCTGACTTCTAATTAAATTTTCTAATTACTATTCTTGACTACAGGTCTTCAGGACACTGACGGCAGTAAATAGCCAGGTAATTGGGGCTTCCTACATGCAACCATCTTGAAATTGGGTATGGGGGTTAAATTCAGTATATGATTTTAGAACTGGGGTCTAACGTGTCTCAATATATTTTTGTCCTTGTAGTTTAATAGCTGCAACACACGAGGAAGACCGAGACAATGGGCTCCCACCGCTTCGTCCTTTCTTCTCCTGTGATCTTCTTTGGTCTGCAGCGACGCTTGTGTGGTTAGGTGCGCATACACTTACTTGAGACTGAACTCCATTGGCATATACGTCGTATACTGAGCTCAAAGAGACGACAATCAATATACTTCCGTCTTCAACCAACATGCAGCTGGGGGCTTCCAACCTGATTGAGAAGACGCTGTAAGCCTATTTCCCCCCTGTGTTCGGCTCGTACTGCAACGACGTACTTCCTACTGAAAACTCCATTCCTTTGCTGGTCCTCAGACCGTCTCCTGAGTTCCGATTTCCTTTTAACGTCAGTAATTCCCTAGCCGATGGAGACTGAATCTCTGAGTCTGCTTGCACCGCTGATCGGTTTCGATGGCAGTGCAGCTCGTTGCTGCGGCATCAGGGCTATGGGGCGTCTGTTTGCCAAACCGCCGTATATTTAGAAATAATGAAGTGTGTTCCTTGCAACCGGAAGCATCCAGCACTCTTTTTGAAAGAAAAGTCTAACAAAGTGGTTCAGAATTTATATTAAGTATATTAGCTGTCCTAAAACTATGCGTAAAAAATTGTTCTGCAATCTTGAAATTGGGATTATATTTCAAACTTTAAGAACAATGGTGAAGTAAAATCTCTACAAAAGATCGTTTTATTGAGCAATAATATTGCTTCTCTGACGCTTCTCTGCTTCTCTGACATCTGCTTCTGCTTCTTGCTTTTCTGACTATTTGTAGTTTTTTTCAAAACTACCAAGGATCATGCCTGCATTTCTGATGAATTTTTATTCACATTTCATGCTTGAATTCCCATAAATAATTGTGCCTGAAAATCCTCTTTGCTCTATTGCGTCAGTGTGTCATTCATCGAGTGTTCTAAATACACGTTAATAGCATCGATGTGCATTACTGAACCCTTATCAATGTTGAATCATACTTGGTAAGTTTTGGTTCATTGCTGTAAACAATTATTGTGTACTGATTTAATTGGTTCTGTTTCTTTTAAGTTTGGATGATATCAGAGCTACACTACACTAGGGTTTTCATCCCTGAGAAGAAACTTTGCTGGTTGATCCATTTTCTTGATCTTTTCTTATCATATCTACAAACATACCCGATACAGTAATGATTTCTGCTCATACCTTCGTGCAAACGATGTTCAGAGGTCTTTTCGACGACAGCCAAAGCAGAACGCCGTGCTCTGTTATTCCTATTGCTGATTCCTCATCATTTGCTTCTACTTTAGAGAAAAGTCGCAATGATTCTCATAATTAATTTTTCGTATAGGTAAGTGTCCTTGCCTTTCTTGAAGATACGGTATGAGTAATATCACGGGTGTTCCTAAATTACTAATTTTGTTGAGTGTATTTATGGAGTATTTTTTGCTCCACATTTCTTTCGTTTAGAATAAATGTAATATTAGATTATTTGTTTATTACCTTTAATCAGTCTACATGAAGTAGATTAAGAAAATTTATAGTTGTATAGTTCCCCTTGGTCCGATTGGTGGTAATGATTATTGTATTACCTAAAGACGCACAATGACTAGACATGGTCGAGATGTTCAAGATTTTAAAACAAGACTGCAAAGTGTGGATGATGTCCCAACACCTGACTTTTCTTATATACATTTGACCATTACAATTTTCCGTAACTGTTTGTTTCAAAATATGATACCGGCGAACGTTCATGTTGCAACCTTCATTACTTGCTGAACACAGGTGTTTAAACGTTCATAACCAGTTTGTGTAGATTTTCCTGATAGTAGTTCGTTAGCGTAGCATGTTTCTTAAACAATTGTTCTTTTTCATTGTTCCCAGTGAACGTGCGCTCTTCATAAACTATGTTTCTCTATGGTATTCGATTTATTTTATGCCTATGAGTATTTTACTCTGTCGAGTGTTATTTACTGAAATAATGACGTAAAGGCTTGTAGTGGTAAGAAAATCCAAGCCATCTCAATAGAATGAAAAATGTGCATAGTTAAAAGGTCAGCGTAGTGAGAAGATGGTGCATATCTGTCTCTTGTGCTATAATATATAATATAATCATGAAACTCGTGATAAGTTCAATGCATATGTTCTTTGCTATAACTCATTGGAAACAAGGAAAATAGATCGTAAAATTTGGAAAGCTTCCAAAGATTTGGATGCAGTAGTAGTATCATTTGAAGTGTAAGCTCTTAAACTAGTGTTTTTTTAGAAAAGCCTGTATGCATTGTTAAAAACGGAAACATTATGGGATCGAAGCAGTGTAAGTACATTTTGTTACTAGCCGTAGATGGTTTAGCCGCTTTGAGTCGCGTAATAATAGCCAAAAAGCGAAAGTTACTGTGGAGGAAGCAATCCCAGATACGGTAGCAATCCAGGTAAACTTTGCCATGTTTGAGAAAATAATCAAAAAACAGTTATTTACCTCTGGAATTGTTCATGCTAACGAAACAAGCCTGTATTTGAATTAAATTATTCATCGATCCTATATCAGTAACAATCAGCATTACTACTACAAACTTTACTATATGTAGTATCTGAATCGTGTTCAAATAACATCTAAAATCACCGAAAACTATCGTTTAAATTGGTACGTCCAAAAGAAAAGCTGGTTGTGATCGAGCAAATGTGAATAGCTTACTGGTTCATCAGTTGTGGACTACTGTATATGTACTCAAAATTTAGAGCAAGTAGACGAGGATCGAGAAACAGGGTGTTTATTTAATTTAAAATTCAAACTTATGGCCATAAGGGCAAAAATTTACAATTGCAATACAGAGATTATTTCGTAATTTCATTATAATCAAGCATAATAACTGATTATTTAGAATACTTAATCTAATGTTTATGAAATATCCAAAGTGCATACAATCCAACATACACACGACATTTTTTAATAATTAGATTGTAAACCCAAAAAATCATGTACGACAAAAAAGTGCTTGCACATGAAACTCAAACAAATTCAGTATGAAAGTAAATATTTCTCGAGATAAATTGTTCAGGTTCATTTAACCAATTGACAGTACAAACAGGTAGTGTCATTAAATGTTGATTTATAAACTTCCCAATACTTTTCATTAGAGCTTACACTAATGAATACATTGTTGCTTCGTATTAGCAGTAAAAACGTGTTAATTATACAAGCACGTGTAATGTGGGAAAAAGTTCAAAAAATGCATTGGCTTCAGCAGCTCAAATGTGCTCATATCTCAGGAATTACTAATTCTTTTTGAAACTTTTATTTGGAAAGCGCTTTCGATATTAAATTTCGTCAACTTCTAAAACAACTTGATCTGCAAATAGGAAGTACATTTTTAGTTTCAGAATTTTCTAAGCAATCACAGAAGAGAACGTCCAGAGCTTTAGTGTTGTGAAAAAAGTCCTAGTTTTTCCATCTTACAGAAGTCAAAGGATTCGTACGAAGACGTTTCCACAAAATTGGGTATGATACACTTTTTCCTAAAATCTGTTATTACAATTGTTTTGTAATTATTCATGTGCTACTTAATTACCGTTTGTAGTTTTAAGTTAGCAATTCCAGTTATGACGCACAATAAACTGTTTAAATTCAATTTCCATGCAGTAACCATGAAAGGATACAGAATTAGCCAGCAAATTTTTGCTATACAGAAATAAAATTGAAAGCATGCAATAAAACTGTGCGAACTTTTGATCACCCTTTGATTGTTGTGTTTTCTTATTAGTGGTGTAGCATTTCATTAAAACTATGCCTTACATTTCAAAAATAATTAATTTAACTTCCACCGATTAGCTTATATCTGGAGCACATTGCCTTACGAGTACTTACTGAGTACATCGGAGTGGAAATGGACCAGCAAGGAGTGAGTACACTAACACTCTAAAAAAATAAAAATACACAGTTGAAGCTAGTAGGAGTCGAGAAAGCCGTTTTAGGGTATTGCTCTGAAATGAGCTTTTATCCTTCCTACCAATAAAACTTTTAACAAAGTTCATATGAAGAGATTAATCATATCATAGACCCTTGATTTTTTTACTATTATGTTTAATTTATTGACTGATGCTGATGATAAATCCGTATTAATGTCATTTCTGGTTACTGCCAGCAGAGAAATAAATCTCCACTTTGCCAGCCGTGGCGGTGAACTCCTGTAATATGGGAAAACTTGATTAGATCATAGCGAATATTTTCAAAAACCAATTCAATCATTTAAAGTAATTATTTATCAACTTACCGTAAGAGCATTTTTTCACACACGTCAACAACAGTTGTATGATAGTTCCGCCCGTGGAAGATGTGTGAATTATCAACTCCGAACCATCGCATGTCGTGTTTCGGAAGTTCACGAGCATCACCTCTACTTTCAAAGTGCCAGAGCCGTTGACGGTCACTTTGCACTTTGATACGGAGTAGTCGTCTGGGGAGAACTTGCATCCGATGCACTCATGAGAAAACACGTTGATTCTAGACTCAGTCCCGATGTCAATCGTTTGTCCGCAAACGTTGTCTGTTGGTTGACGAAGTGAGATGGTATTAGTGGAGTTGTCAATCTATATTAATAAAATTGACTAAAATGTAACACTTAGTCCACTGCGAATAGCTTGAACTTGAAATCAAAGACTAAAGATTGAAGTTCAGTAGAACTTCTGTTCTCGAAAATAACCGTTCATGAAAACAGGATTAATAGGAAACAGCGTCATATCATACTGAATAACTTATAATAATAACACTCAAACTGAGTTACTCGGACGAACGACCATAGCTGTCTGAAAGCGTTTTGTTTCTATTCTGTTTTGGTCTCTCCACTCGTATCACACGCCAATATCGTACCCGCAGTGACGTGTGATTGACATGAAATACTGTGCCTTTCTCAGCAACTTAGCCCTTTCAAAGAAATGACTATAAAAAAGGAAATGTTGGGATAATTTTCTGCAGTGGGGATTCATCAGCATAGTTATTGCATGCATAGAACGGTCACAGAGTGTAAAATGTCTAGAGGTACTTGCTCATGAGTCTATGAAACTAACTAAACTACAAAGACATCTCCAAACCAAATATCCTAACTTAGAGGATAACAATACTGATTTTTAAAAGCCAAAGTTGATGGTGTTAGGAACCGCTAATTTGAGGCAAGTAGATCATTTCGTAATAAAAACTTAGCTGCCACTGAAGCTTCATATACGGTTGCATAAAAAATAGCACAGAGTAAGAAACCGTACACAATAGTTGTCAATCTTATTGTTCCTTGCGCCAAAGATATTGTGCACCTCACGGTCGGTTTTGACGCAGTAAATAAATTGTTGCCTCTATCCATGCCATATAACACAATAAAACGAATAATTACAGATATGTCCAATGACATTTTATCTCATATTTTGCATAAACTAAACAAAACTCCAGCCAGGCTGTTCAGAAGACGCTTGATGAAAAAACAAATCCGACCAATTTTTCCCAACTTCTTTTGTCTGTTCATTAGTTTAAGGATGAAAAAATGAAAGAAGAGTTCGTGTTTTGTAAGCCTTTGCAAACGACAACTACTGCTGCTGATATTTTCAATGCAATTAAGGATTTCTTTGAAGAACACTCAACTGAATTTAAGAGATTGTGTGAGGTATGCACTGACGGGACACCTACAATACTTGACTGTAAATTTGGTTTCTCATTTTTAGTTAAAAGAGTGGCTCCATAAGTAATTGAAACTCATTGTATGATTCATCAAGAAGTATTAGCTACCAAGACATTACCTGTACCGTTCAAGGGAGTGCTCAATCGGTATATAAAGCAGTAAATGTTGTAAAATCAAGGCCTCTTGCTACAAAATTTTTCGAAATTCTATGCAAAGATTTCGGTTCCTGACATGATATACTACTGTTCAACACTGAGGTAAGATTGCTCTCGAAATGAAAAACGTTGAACAGATTTTTTGAATTAATAAGGGAGTAGCACAGCTCTTTTGATACTCGAAATATAAATGAATTTGAATCTATATGTACAGAGGAATGTACATTATGCAAATTGGTGTACTTAGTAGACATATTTGAGATCTTGATTAATATTAATACATCATTGCAAAGAAAGGTTAGTACGATAATAACATCTGAGAAGATGGCATACTTCAAATTGAAGTCAGAACTCTGGATCACAAATATTTTCCAAAATTAGTTATACATATTTCTAACTCTTGTGCAGACGGTTTAAGAAGCGACAAATGAAATTAATATGATTTGCATGCCCTGAAAGAAGAACATTTGGAAAACCTTATTGATGAAATAAGAAGTCATTTTCCTGACGAATGTAGCAAATCTTTCTTCCTTATGATCAACCCTTTCAGTGTCAATGTATCTAATATCCTTGAAACTGCGCAGGAAGAGTTTATTCACCTACAAAATAATTTTGAAACAAAAGCTTGATTTGGTAAACTACCATTAAAGGAGTTTTGGTTAAAAAAATTCAAGTAATTTGTAGACTAACGCATATCGTAATGAGAATTTGTTGCCCTTTCCGCTAACAGATATGATACTAACAGCGCTTTCCCAACTTCTTATCGTGAAAAACAAGTACTGAAATAAATTAAATGTGGAGAACGTATTGAAATGTGCAATATCAACCACAATGTCCAGGATAAATTGTTAGTCGAAATGCTGTACCAGTCATTAAGTCAATTCAATAAACTAAGTAATTAAAAGTTATTACCTACCAACTAATAAAGGTGAGAACACCCTTCGAAATAGATAATTAAACTGTGTGTATTTGTTTTAATTTGGGTCCATTCATAAATAATTGTAGTTTCAACCTTTAACTTGTATCAACAAAATCAAAAATTATTTAAAAATTCACTTAATACATATATCATACTTGTGCGTTTGTTCTTTAAGGAATAACCACTCCATAATGAACGGGTTTTCGCAGTGTAAATGATCACACGGTCATTTGAAGGAATAGGGGTCGTGAATCGATTATTTGTTCCAAAATCGGACCTCATAGGTCTGTTTGTAGGAATTACCTGCAACCACTGTACAGATAGAGACACCTCCATTTTATTTTGCCTATTAGTAACAGTAACAAACACAAGCAATCTAAAACATTAACATGATACCGACAAAAAGTTGACATTTAAATGTTGAATTACGTTAAAAAAATATTTTCCGATTCTCAAAAGTTGAAATAAGGGTGTTTAAGGACACTGAACTGCTAGTAACGATAGAAAAGGAAAGTTTTATCCGGCACTAAAGCATTTTGGAAATTAGAACTGTATAAATATTTCGTAAAATTCTAGTATTGTAATAGTGATATGCATAGAAAATTATTTACGATGGTAATAATAATAGTACTGTCTTTGATGGAAATAACGATAAAAATATTTGTAAGAATATTGATCTACATAATAATTAAATAATAGACAGTGTTTCTCCATCTTTCTCAGTCCCTTTATCTCTCTATCTGTGTGTATCGTCCCATTACTTCCTATATATTACTGAAGAAAAATTATTGAACTGAAATCAGAACGGGTATACATGCATTATAAGCATTCTATTGTGGATACCAAAGGCACCGGATCAGTATAAAATACTCTCTTTTTTCCATTATTAGCTTTCGTTTCTTACACGGCCATGTTATCAGTAGATAACATACAGAATGGAAGTTCTATATGTATTCATAAAAAAATATTCAGATTCTTACAGTACCGCGGCTAAAACTGGAAAATCTATTTTATTTCATACACAATTGAGTTCCTGACAACCGGACACATGACAACCGGACATGCAATGAGTTTTATTAGCATATTTCACCATGTGTTCATTGAAATCGTTTTCAATTTGTTTTCTTATTTTCAGAATTTGTTATGTAATTTCATTTCATAAAGCCCATGATGTGTAAAACTGGTGAATCTGTTTCTGGGACAAAAAGAAAAAGAAACTCTTCATCGTTAAATGTAAAACGTGAGATTATAGATAAAAAGGAGAATGGGGCAAGCGCAAGCGATTTAATGGAAACGTATATCATTAGAAGATCAACTTTATACGATGTACTTAGATCAAAACATACAATTTCTCGACGAGCTCAGTTATAAAACAGCAAAAGAAGCGGCGATAAAAAGCTTTTTCGCCAGCCATCTTCTGTGATCTTGGACGAAAATCTACACGAGTGGTTTGTTGCAAAGTGCCCCGAAGGCATGGCAGTCTCTGGGCCTATGATTATGGCTAAAGCTGAACAAATGAATGAAGATTTAAAAGTAAACTTAAGCAGTAAATTTAGTGTTGGTTGGCTACGATCTTTCAGAGAGCGTTACAGAATAAGAGATCTAAACATCCCCAGAGAAAGGAAATCTGCTCACACTAAAGCTGCTTCTTAATTTCGAGCGTCTGTTCAATCAATTTGATCGGAACAAGGACTTACAGCGGATGAAGTGTATCATGCTGATGAGACAGGGATCAACTGGAAGTGCTTACCAACTAAACCTTTAGCACACTGTAGCGAAAAACAAGCTACAGGCTCCAAGCATAACAAGGAGCGTTTAACTGTCCTTGTGCGTGGGAACGCATCGGGCGAACACAAATTAAAACTTCTAGTGATAGGAAAATCTGCTAATCCTCGGGTATTTAAAAATGTAATCTACCTAATGATAATTTATATAAATCAGAAAAATGCATCGATGGCCAAAGACATCTTCAAAGGTTGGTTCTTCAACAGTTTTGTTCCGTCAGTACGCGAGTACTTCGAAAAATGTGGAAAATCAAAAAACACGAAATGTTTGTTGCTTCTTGATAATTGTGCAAGTCATCTGTTGTGATCATATTATTATCACTCTCCAGTCCCAACCCTCAGACATCTCATATCTCCGAGCAGACATTGAATATCTTTATGTTGTGTCTTACTCGGAGTGAGTGCCTGAGGGAGTAAGGGACCGTCGAGGAACCCAATAGGAGAATAGGCATTTAATGGCAGGATGAGTTTAATACTTTGTATTTGGCATTTGAATATGATATCAGTTGTTATTTCCTCGTTCTACACGTCTTGTCGCCAGGGCGCCGGGACGTATAGAGTTGGAGCGTGAGGCGAGTTAGTAACGTGCACTTCTTGTTAGTGTGTGAGTTGATTGAGCCCCATCCTGTCCGCAGACACGATGGCTGATTTCTGCTTCCTTCGCTCTGCTGTTGACTGTGAGTTGAAGTATTCAGTTGACGAGAGTTCTTGGAGTAGATGTTGATTTTGGAAGCGCTTGGTGGAGAGTGTGTGACGGTGGTGGTGGTCGGTACCAATAGAAAAGATTTGAGAGAGAGTTTGGCACAGGGTGTACCTAAGTAAAGAGGTGAAACGGAGGGGATATTAGGAGGGGAATAGAAATGAGCGCTCTGCGCACATGTATTGAGTGGGGGGGGTTTGTCGTTGGGGTTTGTTTGTGTGTGTGACGCCAAGCAATGGAGCCTTATATAGGGCAGTTGGCTGGGCACTGCTGCCTGAGCGTGACCCATAGTACAGTAAAGACTAGTAGGAGCGTTTGCAATGTCTACGTCATGGAATTATGTGACGTCTCAGTGACGTACACGCGTCAACCAATCCTGGCGCACAAGTGGTGCGCCATGCGCAAGTCAACCAATCATTGGCTCACAAGTCAGGCTAACGGTCACTTTGTCAAATTTATGGTGATTTCACAGCAATAAAAAACATTGGGAAACATCATGAAACAATGGTCTAATGCTGGTCGACGCATTTGCTACAACATAAATACATATAATTTAGATAAGAATTGCGAGGTGTAATAAAGTGCAGAGACAGAATTAAACAAACAATGCACATGCGCATAACAAATTGATTTGGAATATCTTATTTTTCTCTTTAATTTGATTGTAGCTCCACTTCTAGCGTTGAAATTCCATTTTCATACTCACAATGACACTATTGAATAAGACACTCTGGGATGCTGTGAGTGCACTCAGTTCATGCATAATAGCAGGTGCAAAAATAACTTCATTAGTCGTGATATTCGCTATGAGAATATGATGAATTAAAACCAAAAATTATAATTTTTACATTACAGAGATGGGCATAATTTTCTAGATCGAGGAACACAGAAAGGAGTTTTAGTCCAACAAGTTGAATTCTGTCATTTTTCAATTATTTTTCTTTCAAACTACGTAACAGAAAAGTCATATGTACTTGTTCCATAAATGTTATTATTAAGTGAGGTTTATGAATACAATATTAGACAGGCTTGTTAATTTTGACATTGAACCTCCCAGGCCCACTTCGTTGTTTTAGTGTTAAATTGGTTTAAGCGTCCGGGACTGTTTTATTTTGTGTCATACCGGCATTTGCGGCCCCGCCCCTCCAAAAAATTGACCAATCAGCGCCTAGGCGCAACCCCTACGTCATGGATCACCTTCCCGCCTGAAAACCGTCGTTGGGGTGTTCATTGCCAACCCCTCCCCCATGTGATTCTACTTTTCTTTACTGTACTGTGGCGTGACCGCTCATTAGCCAATGACAGCTAGGCTCGCTCAGGATTCACTTTTTCTGTCCCAACAGCTAAACTCGTCGTGAGTGTTGCTTGTAGTGGAGCCATGCAATTCACTACACATCCATCTGAGAGTGTTTTAGTTTCAGACTGTGGGATCATTTATGCGTGTTATTTCCCACCAAACGTTACTTTACTTATTCTGCCAATAGATCAAGGGGTCACAATGAATCTTAAATGCCATTACAGTATAACTACATAAACTGAGAAACTCAAAACTGAGAAAACTCACAATGTTAAAGACACGAAACTGAGAGAAGTCATGAAACTGGGAGGGCTACCACTGCCATCTGTTGGAATGTGTGTTAAGTTGACGTTGCCTGCTTAGGCCCGCTTAGCATAGCGGGCCTGGTGTTAAGGCTTGTCCTGTCAAAGGCCGGTGGTCCTGATTCTGATAAATTATAGTTTTATATTTACTGTGCTTGTCTGAACTAGTTAAGTGTGCTTAAACAGAAGCAGTAGGTAGTTAAACTAATCATTCTCTCTCCATCAAATTTAAATGAAGTTGTGTATAGTAATTACTATATTCCTTTATATTTTCTGTTGTAGGTATATTAATTGAAATTTGAAAGTCTTTTTAAAGCTATATATGTCTGATGTATCCGATATGGAATCAAATGACATAGCGAAGAAAAAGAAAACTTCAAGTTTCAGAGAGAAAAAAGAAATTATTGAACAAGTACAATCTGGAAAAAGCATTAAGGATGTGCAAGCTACGTATTAAGTTGGAGAATCGTCTGTCTACAGATTCTTAAAGAATAAAAAGGATATATTTACTGCAATTAATATCGGCAGCAATCAGAGAAGAAAACTCTTCACAGACCAAAAGAAGAAATTCTAGACAAAAGATAGTACGCTTGGTTTGTAATGAGGCTATCAGAACACATGGCAATTTCGGGTCCAATTATTATTAGAATTATTATTACTAAAATTAGGTGCTGTGGGGGAGAAAGGTTCAGCTAATGTGCAAGGAGCATCAAGGTTCTGTCAAATATTTGAAGAAATGGTTACAAAGTATAAACACATTTCAAAATTAATTTATAATGCTGAATAGACCGGACTGCAATGCCAATGCTTGCCCAAGAAAACATTGGCTAATAATGAGGAGAAATGTGCAGCAAGTGTTAAGAATAATAAGGAACGAATTACTGTGCTAACTTTTTCGGCGAATTACGGCGAAAATTTGTTCAAATTTAGAAAGAAAACTACATTATCGGTTAAACTGATGCAATTATTTGTCATCATGAAACTGAGAGGCCCTCTCAGTTTCATGGTAAACCTTTTCTCTCAGTTTTAGGAGTTTGACTGTAATTTTTTTGAACACAGATATAAAAAATGGGCAAACAAATAAATGAAATACCAAAAGTTAACAAAAAGACAAACTTGTGAACAATAAAGGATATGAATCCTATATTAAAGACATTATTATAGCTATACCTAATTAGCTATACATTGCATATTTGAAATCATTCAATAAGTTTCTCCTTGGTTCTCTATTGATTTGACTCCATTCCTTTTTCAATTCATTGCGCATGTGATGTATTTCACTCATGTGCCACTTATCGGTAATGATATTGTTTTTAGCGAGTGTGCCAGCATCGTATCATTTAGATTAAATCCAGGTGTCTTCTCAAGTATATTGATAACTTGATCCATGTGGAATTCTACTTGATCTAATGATGCTGTTCCTTCAGCAATAGTGGAGGAACTGTTGTTGTAAGACCGTATGTCTCTAGGGTCTGGGGTCACCAGATGTAAGGCTGTTCGCCTCACGGTTCTGGGGTCACCAGATGTAAGACCTTTGGTGTGCTACCTGCGCCGTGTGGTTCCGTTAACGCAACTGTTTTAAGATCGTGCCTTACGTCTACTCGAGGTAGACGGCCTATGGGTCGGTTAAGGCTTGTGATCTCCAGTTATAGCCTGCTACGGTAGCGGTCTTACATAAGCTTCTACTCAGGTGTATAAGGTTGAAACACCCAGTAGAAGTTGGAACTCATTTATTGACATAAGTTACATTAGTACGACTTACAATTATTGAACACTGTGGAACACTAAATGAAATTCAGCGATAACTAAACTAGAAATGATGCACAGGGAGCTTTGCATTGAGGGGTGACTAAGCCACTAGTTGCTGGACAAAATACGAAAAGGCTGTGTCGTGTTGAGGGGTGACTAAGCCACTACATTGTCATCACAATCATCCTTATTGGGACTTGCGATACACTCAATTCTTTCAGCATTATCACTTTTTTCTGATGTATCTACACCTTTTTCTTCAATCCACTCATTAACATCCTTCATGGTTAGTTTAAGGAATGGAGATGATTTCTCTGTTAGGTTTAATATTTTTTTGCATGTGATACTGGCGTAACATCCGCTGTTTCTCTCTGAGGTAAAAGTTTCTTCCAAGCATTAGATTTTAGGGAACGAGTTATTTTTCTGTCGTAATTATTTCGTCGGTGATGTTCTTCGAGGGAAGTGATACGATCAGCTTCGTAGCTTGCAGATTTATTATTGGACACGATCAAAATCAGAGCAGAAGTTAAGGCCAAGATCAAGGACCGAAACTGAGAACTTGAAATCCGTAAACTGAGACTGGAACTGGAACTGAAACCCGTAACTGAAACCCGTCAGAGAGAGACTGAAAGCACTAATAGAATTGCTGCTAACTAGGTAACGGTTGCGGGGAAACTGACGGGCACTTAACCTATAGGCTCGTGGTTGACTATGGTGTTCTATAAAAGAGGGTTACAACTTGAAGTTGTAACTACGATTGAATTTTTACCTTTAAAATACTAGTTTCAAATGACATGAAACGTATAAAAATTAACTCCAAAAATATTACTAAAATGTATTATATTTTTGTATCGAACCTAAGTTCATTCTAAATTAATTACGATATTTCCGAGGCACTACAGGAGTACCCCCACCAGAAGCGGAGCGTCTAAGATTTTTAGGAATAACTAGTCTTACGCAAATATAGTTAAATTCGAAATACTCATATCAGTCACTACTCCTAAGAAACCAGAAGTAAGATATTCGTACGAATATGAACACGATGGTAACCAATGAAACAGTGCTGTTGACAAAAGGTACAACTTAGCTTAACTTAGTTTAAACTTAGAGCCATCTCTAAATTACCGAGCCACTGCTGATAAGACGTTAGTGCGTCAGCGTCAGCTGGCGCAGACGCAAGATTATACAAACATTGATTGGAATAGGAAATACAAATTGAGTACACACTGAGCGAGGCATATAGTAGGGGACAATAATCATATTGCAGCGTTTAATATACTCAACTGCAGTGATATACTAAACAGATAATGCAAATTGTTGTCGCTACGGATGATCATATAGTGTAAGTATTCATTACGAATAGAATCATATACAACCAATGAGTGACTTGAAATGCAGTAAGTAACTTTCTGTCATAAAAAATGCATCGTTTGTAAATTAGGCAAGTTCTTAAGAGAAGGCAATAAATGTACGTCGAGAAACGAAGGGTTTTGTTCAAGAGCAGTGTCAACAGCGTAACATGAGCTGTCTGTGAGGAAGTGAAAAGCGAATGCTCTGAACAAAGAAAGACAGAGTGAGTTGGAAAATAGGCAAGAGCTTGTTTTAGATCTCTAAAAGGGAGCTCGACTGCTTCAATCCAAGTTAACTCTTTTGCTACGACTCGATTATGCACAACTCAGTAGGAACAGTATCAATATTTACGAACATTAGCATCAATGTTAAGGAGGACTTGAGCAGGCCCGTGCGGAGACGGAGCTCGTGAAGTTAATGGGGGTGAGCGCGGTCGTTTGAATGAGCTGCTTTTATTACAGGGAATTCGATACAGTTAGCGCTCCCCATGTATTCGAGATTTATCAGCTGAACCGCATGGACGACGTTTGTCAGGTTCCTTCCTCGGAACGAAGACAGTGTGAAGTCTCAGGGTAACTAAAGTACTGGATGATACCAGCATTATTAAAAAGTGAAGTGCAACTTTAATTGCCTTGAATTTAATATCAATGAACGTTTCAGTTTTAAAATGCATGATTAATTGATTTCCTCAATAAATGAGGCGGATTCCTTTCTGACGGGTTTCAAATTTTTAGGCAGCAGTCAGTCTCTGAAATTTACAGCGTATGGCTGCACGTGCGATATGAACGTGCGCCATCAGTATGAACCAATGAAATAATCATTATCAGATGTCGTAATCATTATCAAAAAGTATAGTCATCATGAGTCAGGTTATAAAATTCGTAAAGCGAAATTAAATTATATATGAGCAATAGGCGAACTAGCCTCAATGAAGAATGATGGGGAGAGGAAAAAAATATAGCTCAATATAAAGAAGGGTAAATAGAGCAGCAGGGGAAAAATGCCCAGAAAATAGACACAAACACAGCGCGGTAAAAATGTTTACGATTAGTTTACTTCCCTAACGTTTGCTGGAAACCTGTCGGAGTTTGTTGTGGAGTCTGATCAGAGGCCAGCAGAGGCTAATTGAAGCCAGCCTGACTGAGGCTGGGCTGGAGCGGTGGTGTAGTCACGGTTTCTGCGGTTGCCTCCT
Organism: Trinorchestia longiramus; assembly: GCA_006783055.1. Taxonomy (NCBI): domain Eukaryota; kingdom Metazoa; phylum Arthropoda; class Malacostraca; order Amphipoda; family Talitridae; genus Trinorchestia; species Trinorchestia longiramus. The sequence continues at coordinate 41,363 of VCRD01004573.1, forward strand.
CTGTAGAGCAGATATCTGGCTTCGAAGGAATTTTTTGATCGTTTTATGACTTCCGGCCGTTGGCTGGAAGAGGATCGAGTTTCACAGGGAAGTGTTCGCCAAAGGAGTTGTTCTTCTTCGCTCGAGCCGTTTCTTGAACTTGATATGAACTTTTTGGTAGACAGGGGCCGACTAAGGTTTTTCTCTTTCCCTTAAATTTGCAGTACAAATTCCCCCATATTCAGCAAAAATACTCCGAAATTAAAAAAATCATGATATGCTATAGATTTACTAAAAACTGACTTTACTTACTGTATACTTACTTATTTTGTAGCATTACATCGCTGCGCATGCTCCTAGTATTTTAAAATTATGCGTTTGAATTAATTGCGTACAAATTAAATCGTACTTTTTACAATAAATTGTTTGTATTTTTCTGATAGGATTTTTTGTAACTCTAAGTGAGATTCGTGTAAATTTTTAATTACAAAAATTTGCTGTATATGGTAAAAATCATCCTTAGTACTTACCGAACGGTCGCTATGGTTCTTTCAAAAATTCACCGTTCAGGAACCAACCCTGGCGTTTCAAAAAGAACAGGATTCCGCACTTAGCTCTTGTGAAGACAACAACACACCTGGCAATCCTGCTCTCGCCTCTGTCTTCATTCTCAGATCTCATCTCAATTCTCGGAAACAATTTTCATCTCGTCTCGGTCTTCATACTCAAACTCTTCATTCTCACCTTGGACTTCACTAAAAGTCTACACTCTTGATCATAACTCTTGATCATAACTCCTGATCATAACTCTTGATCATAACTCTTGATCATAACTCTCTAGATCATCACTCTAGATCATCACTCTAAATCATTACTCTTGGTTCTCAATCTCTTCTACTCGTGGACAACGGATGTCTTCTCTCCACTTGCTGCCCTATGGACCAATAGAGAAACAACAGCTGAGTCCCCGTGTTATCATTGAATTCCCCAACTAGAGGTGCACTAGACAACCCCCATGTCCTTACCTGCTGATAAATTCTTACGTGGTGTGTTGCGTGACGTAACATTTTTAAACCTAACTCTGGACACTAAGCAAAAATACTTAACACTGGTAATCAATCACAGTACTAGAGTGACAGTCACAAACGTATCCAGTGTGGTAAAATCAACCACACCCCACAAAATGTGACAATTTACTTTACTGAAGGTCATGTTTGGCAAAGTATGCTGCACGAATAAGTTCGCTTTTTGCATTTTTTTCGGATTCCTTGGATGGTTCTCTTACCGTAAAGTGCGCGATATCAGCGTTTGTACTTGCAACAGTTATATTTCTCTTATGTTTCTCTGTATTGCTGTGCTTGATAAGCATAGATTTGTTGTAAGCTTTCGATGAAATATTGCAGCACTTGCAATAACCACAGTTGGAATCATTACTATCCCGTTTCAACCAAGTTTTCAATTGGGGCGCATTAAGCCAGTCATTTCTAAATGACTGCGTATACAAATTCAATTTCTTAGAAGACGATCCGGTTTGGTCACTCATTATAGGAGAAAATGATCACAATTCGAAAACAAAAATAATAATCTTAAAATAATGATATCATTGTATAAATAGCATTAACCAATTAAATGAATTTAGTTGCCATCCCTGAAGAGCTATACGTATTAAAACGCCAAATATATATTCAAGTTAGAAGAATTGTCCTGATAGGTCAGGATATATAATAAATATAAATAAATTAGAACTTGTGTCAGAGAAAAAGGAATTGAAGGATATTCGCTGGCTGGCAATACCGAGACGCCAGCAGCTTAAGAGACACGTATGCTCGCGTCGTTTTGTCTTTCCCGCCACTGTCGAAGCCACACGTAGTCAGCGTGATATTTTGATTAGCTGGTGGAGTTGTGTGCCAGTGATATTTGGTGGAGGACGGAGACTTGGTGGCGTCTTCACAACGAAAGAACGGACCAGCAGCAGTCCCTCCGTGATAGAGCACCAAGTCACACTGTAAAGTCTCAAGGTAACATTAGGGTCTACATAGGGCAGGCCACTAATTTTGAGCAAGCACGGAAAGATCCTGAAAAACTCATAGTCCAGTAACAGAAGCAAGCTCGCTTCAAGCCACCTTCAGTGATATTTCTGATTGACTGGCGGAGTTGTGTGCCAATGATATTTGATTGAGGACGGAGACTTGGCAGCGTCTTCACAGTGAGAGAGCGGACCCGCAGCAGTCCCTCCGTAACAGAGCACCAAGTCACACTGTAAGGTCTCAAAGTATCATTAGGGTCTCAGCCCGACAACCAGGGAAGCTCGCTTTGCGCTACCCAGTAATGTCGATCCGTGAGTAAACACACGGTGGTGCCAGACCAAGAATGCCTGTACTCCACATACTCAAGAACGAAGTAGAGGTTCTTCACACCGAGTTGGACGAACTCACTTCTCTCGGAGGCCCAGATACAGAAAATCAACAGGAACTACAAGACTACAGCCGTGCTTTGAAGCAATCCCTCGCGAAACTGACAAAAGCGAACGGAGTTCTCGCGGTTAGATTTCTCAGCCAAGGCTCCACGGCGGCGGCTCGCAAGACAGAGAAGGNATAGTGGAACGGCACCACCGAACAGTGAAAGCAATCGCAGGAAGAGGAAGAATTTCGCCAATTGAGGCTGTGGATTGGTACAATAGCACGCCTAGATCTGGGCAAGATGAGCTGTCTGTGCCTCACCGCTCGGTGTATAAATACGAATGGATGTATCCGTCAGTACGTCCAACAAGAGTAGAAGGAAGCCAACATAATGATTCGGCAATACGAGCGGGAGAAGAAGTGTGGGTAAAACCACCTAATGCAAATTGCACTACACAGTGGGGCAGAGGCGTGGTAACAGGAGTGACCTCATCAAATAATATTGAAGTGGATGGGGTGCCACGACACGTACTTGACGTGCGCTCAGTAGTTCCTTCTTTATCCCGAGACGAAGAAGCTAGGGATGAGAGAGATGGGGGCTGTCATCGTTCCAAGAGAAGCAAATGAAAGTTGAACAAAGTGGGGGTGAGAATGAACCACAGCAGATGAAGAGAGATAGAAGACCTCCCGCATGGATCACCGACTACATTACAGTTTAGATGTCTAAATTATCATTTAGATGTAGACAGACAGTTTAGATGTCTAAATTATCATTTAGATGTAGATAGATTATGGTAGTTAAGGTAGTGGCAAAATGTCAACTCCATAGCAGTAAGTAATTTATCTAAAGTATTATGATTTTAAAATCACGTGGAGAGGTGGCATAATGTATGAATTAGTAATTGGCACCTCAACGGCGACGCCTGGGCTTGAGCGAGGGGTGATGCGGGGGCAGTCTCAGTTGCGGGTTGGGCCCTGTCGTGTGTGGATCGGTACCGTAGTGTGGGAGCAAGAAACAGCTCAGGTGCAGGTTGCAGGCTGGTTGTTTTTAGAAGTAGTCGTTGTCGTGGTGATCTGTGCTTGTAAAATATTAGGCTAAGTAGATTCAGTTACTAGCATTAGTATTGGGATAATCGTCACGCAAGTAGAGGTTGTGTGTCACGGTCGAAGGTTATTGATGTCGCATCGTCAACGGTTAGAGGACATTCATCCGGTACGTGAAGCGACGCAGTCTGAAGACCAAGTCAAATAGATGTAAGTAAATTCGGGTTAGAAAATACCGTA
>VCRD01004573.1:58469-78388 GCA_006783055.1 Trinorchestia longiramus
CGATGACGTCAGTCCCAAGTACTACGTCCACGCCGTCCACAAGCCGGTCCGATACCACAGCTTTCGTGATCACCGGCACTCCTCCTTTCACTACTATCTCCACACGCTTTGCCACTTTAGACTTCACTTTTCGACCATCAAAAGCACTGATGCTCGCACCACCATCATATTGAGCTATGTACTTAGAATGGACGACCTCATGGTGCATCCTGTGTCTACCAACGCCATTGCAGGCTCTTTGTTAACTAATACTTCAACAATTGGTAACCTTCCCCCACACGCCTTCACCTCGGCAGGATAACTGCAGGAGCAATAGTTAGCCTTCACTCGTTTCCCGAAGTTTGCTCTTGACACTTACTGGCAATATGACCGAGCTTGTTGCATTGAAAACATCTCACCACTTGCTCGCTACAATTCCTGATCATGTGAGGTCTTCCACACCGAAAGCATTGTCCCCTGAACTGGCCGCTGCCGGCTTTACTCTGCCTTTCTCTCATCGCTTCCCCAACCGTCACGGCAGCTACGCCGCCTCGCTGATTGGCAGTTAAAATTCTGGCTTGAGCCATCAATTCACTAATTTCCAGTTTCAGAACGTTGGGTATCCGCTTCAGGTCAACACTAATATGATCTGGGAATCCTTTGATAAAGGACAGCTTGATTGCTCTGTCTAACCCTGGATCACCATGCATCGCCAACCTCGCCAAGCGTTTAAGTTCACTAGTAAACACATCTACAGGTTCTCCAGCCCACTTCATGTTGAGAAGTTTATCGTATGCAATAAAAGGATCGTCAGCAAAGGCAATCTGCAATTTCTCCTTGATTTTATCTGCACTTGCTTTGTCCCCGTCACTCAACTCCATATACAATGCAAGCGCATCACCTTCTAGATACAATGGGATAAACATAGCTAAATCAGATACTTTCTGTAATCGAGCAACCAAGGTGACTTTCTTTAACCAAGTCATCACATCGCTTTCACCAGTAAATGGCTTGATAAAATATCTTGAAATACCACTCGCCGTGTTGTAATATGCCTAGATAGCTTGTTGTTAAGACTAGTAGTTGCAACTCTACGGTATTTTCTAACACGAATTCGCTTACCTCTATTTAACTTGTTCTTCAGTCTGCGTTGCTTCACGTACCGGATGAATGTCCTCTAACTGTGGACGATGCAACATCAGTAACCTTCAACCGTGACACACAACCTTTACTCGCGTGATGATTATCCCTATACTAGTGTTAGTAACTGAATCTACTTAGCCTAATATTTTACGAGTACAGATCTCCACGACAACAACCACTTCTAACGAACAACCAGCCTGCAACCTGCACCTGAGCCTTTTCTTGCTCACACAACTACGGTCCTGATACACACACGACAGGGCCCAACCCGCAACTGAGACTGCCCCCCACAGTACAGTAAAGAGAAGTACGATCATATGGGGGGGTTGGCAATGACCACCCCAACAACGGTTTTCAGGCGGGAACGTAATCCATGACGCAATAATTGTATCTTGTCGCTGATTGGTAAATTTTTGAAGAGGCGGGGCTTCGGCTTCAAACGCCGAGATGATAGAAAAACTCACGGGCATGGCTGGCTTCGAACGTATGACCTTCTCATAACCGCAACTTTATTTCCAATCCTTTACCCACTCGGCCACTGGAACTATAGCCTCGCGCGACGTTTAAACCATTTTAACACTAGCACAACGACTGTACTGTGCTGCCCCCGCATCACCCCTCACTCAAGCCCAGGCGTTGCCGTTGAGGTGCCAATTACTAATTTATACATTATGCCACAACATCTTTTGAAAAGTGCGAAATCACTGCAACATGACCGTGATTTCATATTTCAACAGGAACATGACCCAAAACACATCACTAGAAAAACACAAAATGGTTCAGGGATAACAACATTGATATCTTGAAATGGCTTCGTCAACCTCCAGATCTGAATCCTACAGAAAATACACAAAAACAATTAAAGTTCCAGGTACATGCAAGAAATCCCAAAAATATCTAAAAATCGAAGAAGATATGTAAAGATGCATTGAAATTCAACCAATATTATGCAAAAGGCTTGTTGAAGGTAACAGAAGAGTGAAGGCTGTCTTGTAAAATAAAGGCTATGCAACCAAATATTAAATCAATGTACCAAATACTTTTGCATGGGTTGATTTCCCAATGTTGTTAATGAAATTTTTGGGAAAAATGCTTTTAAAGTTCCTTCTGTGGTATTGATTGAAAATATTCGTTAGATATGAAGTACAAAATTTCATTTGAAATCAGTCATTATTTTTTGAGAAAAAATAAAAATAAAACAGTATGTATCAAATCCTTATGCAACCCACAGTAATAATACACAGTAAGTTCCTTGCTTGCTTGCTTGATTCGTCTCTCTGTCACGCTCTTAAGGATTTAGTTATGAAAAAATTCAATAATACATGTATTGTAAGCATTGTATTGTGGATACCAAAGGCACATCTTTGAATGTGGAAATCCTTTGCAAAACCCGCGTTCACTGGCAAATCAAATGGAAAGTTCAGCTAAAAACACGTGGATTTTTTCACGTGTGGTTCTACTAGTAAGCACTAACAAGCAGCCTCACACACTCTCTGTCAGGTCACTATTTTACTTCTACATATTTCTTGAGCTAAATTTTTCACTGTGCATTTATTACCAGTCAGCAACAAATTGTCGGGATAGAAAACTTTTGCTGGAGACGTAGTAGGAAGGCGAAGTCTTAAATGCTTTACACGTTGACTCTGAAGTGGTACGTATGTGTACCACTTAGGTTAGGTTCTGTAATTTTTTCAGATCCTACTAGTGACCATGCGTACAAAGTGAAGATTTACACCGGTCAGGCAATCGGAGGCACGTGTTAAGATAACTTCTTTAACGCGATTCCTCTGTACCCTTCATTGAAACCAGGTACTTAGCACACGTGTCAGTCAAACTCTGAGAAACACCAAAGACACAAAAAAGGAAAAGCACCTAGGATACAGAGAAGGAAAAGCACCGAGAATACAGAGAAGGAAAAGCACCAAGGATACAAACAAGGAAAAGGCTCTCAAGCCAAAAGTTTTACGAGGGGACCTACTGTATAAAGCTAATTCCAAGTGTATACTACATAAACTTTCATCCCATAAAGAATAAAAAACCCAGAATAACAAATTTTAGATATAGAATATATGAATAAAGAATGAAAACAATACCATAAATTGAAATGAAGCCTTCAAACACTGATCATCATTGGCTCTTTGAGAGCGCAAATTGAACGTTGTCACCAATGGTCAACCAGGGATAAAATTGGCCATTGTATTTCAAAACTTGCTCATTTTGCTAAATCTTTCCTCACCTGACTTGAATGTTACCACATAGACTTCGCAGAGGCTTGACAAGTTAACACGTTGAGTGCGATTGTCTAGCCGGTGCAAATCTTTACTTTGTACACACAGTCACTAGAAAGCTTTGAAAAAATTACAGAACCTAACCTGAGCGACCCACCGGTGGGTCGTATCGCACTTAACGTGTTAAGAGTCAGAATTTTGCCTAATAGAGGACATGAGGCTCTCAATTAAGAAGCATCTTTAGCAAGACCAGGGATCTCATTCTTTTGTCCTGAGTACCATGGTCAGAATGTCTGAAATTTGTTATTTTGTTGATTGACGTTAAAAGACATAGAGGCATTCGATCATTCATCAAATAAAATATCATAAACAATTATATAATAGGTAACGTGGGAAAAGAAAAAGCATCGTGTTTCCATTTCTAACCCATAATTTTTTCATTTGATAATAAAAACATGCTTGAAAGTTTAGGTATCAGTTTAAGCTGATGCTCTAAGTTTGAAAGGAAATTTATTCCACTAGCTCTTGGATAAATAAATTACAACTCTAGCGATCAAAACTTTTAACATTACAGGTTTCACTGCGAATGAAGCCAACTGAGGGACGGTATTGCCCTATTCAAGATATTTATTGTCATTTAAACCGCGGCATTATAGACAGAGTCGGCTGCGCTTCCCTCACCGTTAAGGGAATAACTCTCACCGAACATTGTTGCTCACTGAACAGCACCATTTAACGGCTCAGAATTGGTCAGGGATTTACCTCCCATTTAAACTTCAATTTATTTCATGATAGTTGATTCTTACAAGAATCCTCATCGTAAGTAAAATTATGCCCGTAGTTTAAATTTGTTTTTTTTTGTGTTTAAATTATATGATTTATCATGAATTTTCGATAAAATTTATGAAAGTGATATGACAGCCTTTGGCGAAACATTGAAAGTAAATAAACTGCAAGTCTGATATCAGACTTTATAATCGTGTAAAATCATTCCACACATTTAAATTGTATTCCTGCCTGTGAAATTCAGTCTCTTAAGGGGGGCATCTTAGTGAAAATGGTGAAAATTTTCGATTTTCGGTTTGTGAGTTGTTATTCATATGGGGGAAAAAAAGGAGCACGATCTTTTGTAGATACTGATTTTTTCTTTTCAAAACTCTAGTTACTTTTGTTCTAGCATGATAACTGTAGGAGGGGATCGACTTGGGTCGAAAATGCAAAAAATACATAATTTACCCCTGAAATCGCCATTATTTCGAAAAATGAGAAAACTTACATGATCTAATCTTCTGAAATCTAAATTCTAGTTCTAAATCGAATGTTACCAACTATCTTGCGCTTAGCTTCGTCGTATCATGCAATTAAGTTTTTCACTAAGATGCCCCCTTAAATTCCCCTCGTCATAATAAGTATGACGTTTTTCCGTATGCTTTGGTCGAATATTTTATTTCTTCTAAAATACATCACTAAAAGCGGATCATGTAACTCGTACTCAGATCTTTCATGTTTTGCAAGTTTTCATTGCATATAAATTTTTAGCGCTGACAGAAAAAAATTATTTTAGAGAAAGAAGACATTGAGAGAATCGTTGAAGTAAATCATGCACATGATTCTTCTCTAAAATACAGACGGTGGGAATGTTTTCCGGCGTCGATATTTTTTCAGCCTCGGGGAAATTATCTACTAAACAGGACAAAGAATGAAAATAGTACACCTGAGGAGAGTATGAGATTTTTCATGCGATCAGTAGTTCATCTGCGCAGCTCTAGTAAATATAAAAAATTAACAGTGATTGAAAAGAAATCGAAAGGAATATCGATTCGTTAATTTTCTCATGAAGTGTATAATATAGCTCATAGTAGTAGACTAAATTCTTTATGAGTAAGGTACGATATCAAGGTTTGAGTCCAACGAACAGTTATGACTTCTTGACCCACTTTAACCAGTGAATTATAAAAATATCAAAAATCATACTGGTCATCTCCAGACTTTAAGGGAGAGGTCGAGGGGGTACTGTATTTTCTACCTCAATTACCCTCCCTAGTGATTAAATGCACGATGAAGAAACTTTGTTTACTGCATTGGCACATTTTTTAAAAATGAAGGCGATATGGATTATGAGCAGGATTTCTTGCAGGATGTTCAAGCACGTGAAAGAAACTTGCAATGCTTGTTGTACTTAATAAAGCCATGTGATATGCTAGAATTTAATGAAATTTTTATTAAATTGGGTTAAAAAATTTTTACTTCTGCCCAAAAATAACTTGACTCCAACTTCAAATACATCATTTTAACGATGTGAGAGCCACGTATGAGTTCAATTTATCTGGCTATCACATTCGTTCACTTTGCCTCGCTGGCTGTCCCACACTGAAATTTGCAGAGTGCAGAGATGCAGAGAAGAGCAAAAACAAGCCCCCCTAATTTTGTGGTGTATTTAGGATTTGGAGACACTGGGGCTACTGACGGCGTTCAATGAACACAAACAAACTTTTCTCTGGACGTTGAAGTTGTCCTCGTTGGAGTCAAATGATTGTGCTGAGGCCCCTATGGTTGACCACACGTTGACTGAGACAAGAAGACCTAAAATTGCCTTGATCACTTCGAGTTAAATCGTAGGCTTTAGTGTACCTGGCTCAAGCTAAATCCCACCTGGACGCGTCCTGAAGCTGTACAGATTGCAGCTCCTTGCACCCCATAGAAGGGTCTTCCTACACTGTTGAAGAAACTCAATCTGTACACCAGCGACATCTAGCAGGAAAGGTTTGTGATAGTATGATTCATAAAAATAATTCATTTATTTTTTTCTATCCTAAGCAAATATATTCGCATAAAAATTATGAAAAGCAGGGTCATTACAATTTGTGTTTTTGGAACGGAATGAAAAGTTTTGTTTCAATAAAGTCGCAACTGTTATTTTGCAGCTCCTAGAGTTTGTATAAGCTAAGGGAAATTATCAGGTTGGGAAAAATGTCATGGGTTTTTCCCCACACATAAATGTTATCGCAAAATTTCATACAGCGCTATTTATAATCTTTTCAATAATTTTGCTCATTTTCTACGATTTTGCTGCGACGGTCAACTAGCTTTCTGATACATTCTTCAAAAAAATTATTTGATTTTAAAGAGAAAAGTAAATTTAGGTAAATTTTTTGTTGCTCACTATTTTTATAAATTGCATCGCCTAAGTGATGATACAAAAACCTGAAATATGATAATCAGAATGAGCATTATCAGGTGAATAAGGTGGATGAGGTAAAACATCCCAATTGCAGCTCATAATTTTTTCCTGAGTTATTCTTGCTGTATGATGTTTAGAATTATCATTCTGAAGCACATCTTTTCGATTGAGTAATGCTGGTCTTTTTCTTGATAGAGCAGTTCTTAGATCATGAAGCTGCGAACAATGTTTTGCAGCCGTAATTGTTTGGTTGGGTCTATTAATTCATGATGAATTAATCTTCTCATGTTCCATCAGAAACAGAGCATGATCATCCTTGGGTGCATTCCCTGCTTTGGAACTGGCTGTGGACTTTGATTTCAGTTTAAACATTGTTAGTTGTGTTAAACATTGTTGTAAAGAACATATTTTTTGTCTCCAGTGACAATTATTTGCATAAATGGATCTCGTTGGTTCCTGAAAAGTAAGGACGTGCAGACAGTCGATTTTTGGTTTCGTTGAGCCTCATTCAAATCGTGAAAAACCTATTACCCATGTTTTGAAATCTTTCCTAGTTCATGAAGGCATAAAATTATGGTAGTACGAGTTGTATTGAATTCTTGAGCTAATTCTCTGCTTGTTAATTTTGGATTGACCTCAAGAACATTTTTGATGGCTTTTTGATCAATTGATTTTGGTCTTCCCAAACGAGGGTGATCTTTGAGGAATAAAATCTCCTAATGTGAATTTTGCAGACCACTGTTGGCATTTTCGATCACTGAAAACATTCCTCCAATAGACAGTTCGAATGTTTCCTGCAGCTCCTACAGCCTCATTGTTTTTTATATTCATAAGGCATGCAATGTCTCATATGCTTCTCATTAATATCCATTTTCTGAGGGGGAAGCCACTCAAAATTGATTTAATATTACTAATTATTATTCCTGATAAACTGATTGCGACATTATGACATTATGACATTTTTTAATTAAAAATAACTCGTTGTACAACACTTCAGAGGCTGCAAAGTGATCAAATTACAAACGACGTGACTTTTTTACCGATTTAAAACTATCTCATCGAAATAAAATTCATGAGCTCACCACATTTTATATTTAATGAGCGTAAAAAATTGATGCATTGGTCTTAATGGCGATTCCTTTGTCCTGACTTGCGTATTAAATTCCTTATTTATATATCTACTGTCTTCTAATAATTTTGAGTCATCACCAGCTTGGTCGACTGGTGAGCGAATCTGCTTGCGAGTGGGAAGACCCGGGTTCGAATCCCGCTGCCGACATGGTTGAGGCGGCTAGAAATACGGCATGGGACTTGGGTAAACAACCGAATAATTATCGAAGTAATTATCCGACCCAAGAATGGGCCAGAAGGTTCGTTCCTATAGCCACATTCTATTCTATTCTATTCTAATACTTCTTGCACAGAATTAATCTTATGTCTAATTTAAGTTTTCTCTGGTTGTTTTTAAACTTATAATTTAGATAAACCTAGACTGCAGAAATTAATTTCCGAGAAGTCCACTGTGTTTCACTTCTATTAAAATTCATTAGCTGGAGAAAATTAAAAAGTCTGTCACGCACTGCTCATGTGCCCTTGAAAAAGATCAGCTTTAGTAAAGACTTGGTAAACTTGCTTTACTGAATATTGCGAGGAACAGTTGAAGAAAAGACGCAGACGTAAGTACACTATATTTTGGGCATAAAATATAAAGTATAAACAGAAAGTGAAGTTAGGAGTATTATTTTACATCATTTGTGTATTTTAAGTCTTCGTTCGGTTATCATTTTAGCATAGGTTACCTTCTACAAACCTACCGTATATTCTTATCGGCCGTTCAGTTATTATGAACCAAAGGATACATAGGCGTCAATGTTTTTTCCGTACAATCCAGAACTTGGGGCAGACTTCCAGTGCTTCTCTATGATCACGGACTGACAACGATGCGGTAAGCGGTGGAATGTTCTGAAACGATGCTTTCTACCATTCTCTATTTTCTAACGAGCTTATTTTGACGTTGCCGGCTTTGAATCTAAATCTCATTCAAATTACCCCTGAACTCTAATGATTATTCTTAGAATTTTTATTCTAGCGTAACCGAGGTTACGAAACGACATCGATAACCATGCCATACGACGCCCTAGCAAAACCTAAGCATAAGCTAAGCTTTTAAATTCAGTCCCGGAGTAACTTTTGAGCATAAAAACTTAGGTTTACTGCATAACATAACTATTAAGGAAATCACCGCAAGATTGTAAGGAACTGAGTAATCACCAATATTGTTTTAGATGCACAGACGGGATTTGAACATATATTACATAAGTATTTGTTACAACATAGTAAATATGTTAGATTTCAAACTTCAAGTTATATGAGCCTTGGATGACAAATGAATAAACGGTGAAACTGAACATGACTTCCATAACAAAATGTTCTTGACATTTATATGAATATTCAATTGAATTTTTTTCAAACATTTGTCTCCTGTATTTTTGGCATCCATGCAAATTTCTGTCTATTTCTGTAATTCCCAAAGAAGCTGAAAGCATATAAGACAATTTTAAAAATTAGTCCTCTTTCTCCCAACAAGTAATTTCAACTTTGAAATATCGGTTAATGGGTTGGATGATTGTAGTAATTGACTTTTTGATGGCTTTCAAAGTCTGTTGATAACATAAGCGCTTTCTGAAGTGGAGCTCTTTATGCCAAGATTCCTGCCTAAAATACAGTCATCCGAAACATGTAAATAAATTAGAAAAAGCATGTCTTGCATGTGAAACCTTTTCCAAAAACGAATTACTCTTTAGCAGCTAAACAAATTTCTAAAATCGAGCACTCTTTCCATGTACGATTATATCCAAAAATTTCCGAGTTCCACTGAAGCGAAATAAATTTCTATAAGAAAACAATTCTTTCTCCCAAAGCCTCTTAAAGGGAAGAATTCTTTAGATGCAGAACAAATTATTAAAGCGAACGCAATACTTCGCTTAAATGGAGTAGTACGACTTAAAAAAAATGAATCCTCGTAATGGGATAGTCCCCAAAAGGGCAACTTGAAATGAAGCCCTCCCCGCCTGTAGAATCAACTTCTAAAGTACAACACTCATTACAAGCAAAATCACCTCCAAAAATGGAAAACTCATAAGAACAAAGTAAATCACAGAAATAGAGCATTCCTTACTAGTGAAATCCTTTACAGTAACTGAATACCCCCTACAAGCAGAACTTTAAACAGGAACACTTCCTTCTAACCAAGACCGCTTGATAAAACCAAGTCCTTTCCCCAACTTAACATAAGACAATTCCAGAACTCACGATGGACTTTATTGTAAGTGGCATTGAAGTCATGGTAAGGTTAAAGGCTAAGACATGAAGCTATATTCGAGGAGCATAATCGGGAATTGCAGCCTGTACTGTTTTTTGCTATATACTTTTCCTCTGGACCGAAGAATAGGATAAAAGCACTCTGCAACCTCGATCCGAGCTAAAGTGCCGTCATAGTTCAGTTAAGTACTGTAATTTCAATTCTGCAGGTGCTTCGTTCTCAAGTGCTTCAGTTATTTTCTACAACTTGACTTGAAATTTTGTACATCGATTGCGGCTGTTCACAGTGCATAATTTGGCCGAATTGACGATATCCTTCCCATATGATTACCCACTGTCCAACATATTGCTTATCGACATTTCATGAACCTAAAAAGAGGTAGAAAATTTATGTCCTTTAAGCTTAGCGTTAAGTTTTGTGAAGAAAACTTGACAGGAATAGCGATATTTGTGGGCTTTAGAATTTTCATGTACATACAATGTTTTCCATATACTCACATTTGATATTAAAAATGTGGAAAAATTTTATGATGATTTTCGATGCATTTTTCAGTCAGCAATTAAAAAATACTTGTAATAAAAGGGTCTCCGAATCACTATGGGATATCATAGTTTATTAAAAATAAAAACCTATAGAAAAGTTGAGCGTTAGAAAAATGAACAATTTAACTTCGTTTATTTCATTAGTCAACACACTTAAATCGAACCTTAAAGTCAAGATTACATGTGAAAAGCTGTAGAGATATAATTATAATGGAAAAGTCTGAAATAAGCTTCAGTAGCTGACCAATGTTGTTACGACTGAACATGTATCATCGAGTACGCAGGCCTTCATCATACTCAGAGCTTTTATGCACTAGTTTTACCTACATCAACATGTCATTCTACACGTTTACCTAGCATAACTTCCAAGTAACCCTCCACTTAAATATACACTGACTGGACAATGTCGGCAATGAATTTTTGTAATTTTTTGCGAGAATTTTGTGCATCCGATTGAGGATATGAGTAATAGGAAACTCTGTGAATACGTATATAATCAAACAAATGACCAGGACTCAAAAGTCTTCCTTCACAACAATGAAAAAGATGAAACAAAATGAAACATAGGACAAAAATATTTCGATAACACTGACATACTTCAGTATTTGGTAACGTGACTGTTGTTTGCATAAAAAAATAAGACTCCTGTGTTATACGTGAAAACTAGTTAATTCACTCGGTTTGTATTGTCATACCCCACTCTTCAATGCAAATGGTGATCAAACGAACAAGGTTCTTTGGGCTCCTTGCGTCAAACAGCTTTTAATATTTGACAAAAACTCTCACTAGAGCTGAGATCAGGCTAGTGGCCTGGGATGCGCAAACTTTTACAAGGCGAAAGTAAAACTGAAAAACATGAAAAGTGATAGGGCCTCACGTTTTAGCTCGGGTGCTGCTCTTTAAGATATTACAATATTCATACAGAATGATTAATAAAAATAAACAAATTTAAATTCCAACACAAGTTATTTAATTAAGAAAAATGGCCATGCGACCCACGGGCCGCACTTTGCCCACCCTGCGTTAGGCTATGGGAGAACACTTTTTCGCTTATTTCGGAACAAACCTTTTGTAAGTTTCGTCATACTTTGTTGGTTGTTTTCTTGCTTAAACGTTCACTGGCTGCCATCTTTGAAGATTTTTTTTTGAACTTGGGACCAGCTTCTCCTAAATTATCTTTCTTCATGCAGTGCCATCCGTACGTCCGTCAATGATGTGACATATTCCATATTTCTTCAGTGCCATGATTAATTTATTTTGTTAGTCACAATTCACGTCACATTCAAATCAGTTAATGGTTTAGTGGTTATAATATTTTAATTAGTTCTCTGCAGTATTTTATGTTGATATTTATTCAAAATCAAACATTTAAATTACATATTTTGGCTACGGCTTCAAAATTATTGACTATTTTTACGTTAACTTTTCGTTCTATGATTATAAAACTTTATTTTCTTTGTAACGAACTACAATTTTTACAAATTTGGGCTTGGTATTTTTGAAAAGTAGATTTTTTACTTCGAGAAAATCAAATATTATCGGAATAAAAATACTCGAGTAATTAAATTGATCGAAGTGCGAGAACATTAGTAATAAAAATTCAATGCACGCAAGTCCACAACTTATTTCTTGGAAGTTGTGAGCAACAAGGGTTATTTACACGCTTCTGGGATCCAGTCTCATTTTTCTCGTTACCTCGTAGTCTTCTACGCGTTTCTTCAGCTACTGTTCCAGATGCTGCTAGGTATTGAAGAACATCAGGACGTTTTCTATTGGTCAAGTTTAGGCATAAAACTTCCAGTCTAGACTCTTGAAGGTATTGAAGCAGCTCGAAACCATCCTGAGTTATCAAGTTTTACGTTGCCTTGCCTATAAAAAAGGGACAGTTTTTGAGGTTCTCATTCAGCAGCAGTCCTGTCAGACGAGCAGAATACCCGCACGTCCACCTCCTTTGACCTAGTTGTCTCTACAGTTGTCAATTCAGAGCCTTTCCATGTCTGCTCATTCATGGTCTGTATCATATAAAATGCTAAATAAACTTAGTTCATGCTTGCTTCCAGATAAGTTACATCATTAACATTTGCTCTGTAACTGCTGTGAGGTCAGTTGAGTGTGCAGCTTTATTCTGCAGGTATTAGAATTGACAATCGTATAAAAAAATTTCAAGAATACCAGTTTATTATGAAAGAACTGACCCACCTGCAGTGTATCTGACAACCTTGATCTGTTGGAAAATTGACTCGCACAACTTCTCTGTTAATTTCTTCCGAGGTGCTTGTGAATGCTGCTGTGTAGTACGTTTATCGGACTAAATATTTGTTCATATTTGTTTACGGCCGAACACTCATCAAGGCGTTCAAGTTCAGAGTTTCAATTTCATATTTTTAACATGACTGTATTTCTATCAAGTCATCTCATAAGTTCTGTCAGAATTTTCATTCATGAGGCACCCACTTTCCAAGTTTAGGAACTTTTCCAAGTTTTTGAAGATGACAATGAACAGTTGTACGGTTTGAACTGAGAACCATTGCCAATTCTTCAACTGATAAGGCAGGATCTTCATCAAGGGCTGCTTCAAGAAACTCTTCATCAAACTCAACTAGACGTCATCTTCAAGGGTGAAATCTCCAACTCTGAATTTCGCAAACCATCTTCTGCAAGTTCTTTCATTCACATATTCTTCTCTATAAACTGATTGAATGTTTTTAGCCGCTTTGGCTGCTGAGTTTCCTTTCTTGCACTCATAAAATATTATGGGCCTCAAATGATTCTTGGGTACTTCCATGTTAGCAGGGTTTTAATCAAACAAAATTTAATTTCATTGTTCTCTGAAATAAAATTTGACCATTTTAAATGCATCTAAAGATAAAAACAATGTTGAGCTCCATTAGACATTATAAAATACTCTTCAAATTTCGTTTAATTTAAAAAAAGGTAAAATTCGGACAGAACTTATGGGATGATTTGATATGTTGTTTCAACTCTGTGCAAAGTAAGTAAAATACCACTGGTTTGTGATCAAATTGAATTTCGTTTCTGTGTTGCAGCTTGCTAAATATTGAAGTATCAAAAACGCACTTTACAAAATACAAGATCAAACCCGATACAAACCGAGGCCCTGAATATTTGTGTCGTGAAGAAATGTAATCTTGCAAAGCATTTTTCGACTAAGAACTATGATAAGCAGTTTAACTTGGCCTTAAAATTGTACTTGATGAATTCACTGTTTATTGACAGCAGTTTAACTTGGCCTTAAAATTGTACTTGATGAATTCACAAGCTTTTGAACTTCAAAACGAGTAGCCCGACAAACACGCTTCGTTCATAGGTAACTTTTTTATGCAAACCTTGGCCTAAATATTTATGTTTCTAGCTTGTGACAAAAATTCAAGGAACTCAGAACTTTTAAAATCGGAGAAGTATGATGTATTTTTTAAATCATCGAAAGATAATTACTCATATACTTGTGTGAGAGCAGTCAATAAATTTTAAATTCAAGTTACACCATAAGAGACAGAAAAAGTAAATACGAATAGAAAAATGGAGTCCTTGCAAGGAAATGAAAAACACGAAATCAACCCCATGAAGCAGTCAGGGGTTAGAAGTAATCTTTGAAACTCCCACAGCAAGGTGTTCCAAAGGCGAAGATGAAAAGACTTCCTCTCTGGAAGAAACAAGTGATTTTTGAGTCACAAGGATATCTGTGAATAAGATCAGATAAGCAAGACCATATGATTTGAGATAACTCCCTTCTACATGATTTTTTTTCGCTTAGTATTAATGCTAAATAATTTGTAGTTGAAATCATACATGGTTAGCGACATCATTGTTTGGATATTGTCGTAATTTAGAAGAAACTTGTCTTAATGTTGTAGCGGTAGTATACCGCTGAGTGGAAAAACAACCAGTTGTGTTCTGCAGTTCTGCTGGTCTCCATGAAACGTTCCAGTTTGAGATAATTGTTTTGGCCGCTTTCTTGCACCCCTCTGAGAGCACGAAAAAATAATGCAGCTCTTTGTTGAGTTGGAGCGACGCAATAGACTGCAATGACTTCTTGCCTCTTCATTCATCATCTACGAGACGTAGCAAAGGGTAGAATCTTGTGTGCTTTGAACTCAAATGACAACCCTTGCAATTAGTGGGTGAAATTAGAGGCCAAAAGAGAAATCTAACTATAAAAATTGTGGTGTTTAGAAGAAAATGTTTTCAGCCACTTGATCGAAAGGAGAGGTTTGAATTCTTACTGGACTAACTTCTAGGATTTATAAACGAATACCGTGCGGCTAGTTGAATCCTAAATAAGAATATCACGTATACTGAGAGTTTTCACAGATTAAAACTAGCAAGCTCAGTATAGTTTAAGAGAGAATTACTCACGTGTCTGCGTTAAAGTGAAAAACAAAACTTT
This sequence comes from Trinorchestia longiramus, assembly GCA_006783055.1. NCBI lineage: Eukaryota > Metazoa > Arthropoda > Malacostraca > Amphipoda > Talitridae > Trinorchestia > Trinorchestia longiramus. Next base: position 73,273 of record VCRD01004573.1, read on the forward strand.
TAACTCTTGGAGTGGTTACAGAAATTGTTAGGCATTAAATGATAGAGCTATCATAGAGTAAGGTTTGTTAATTCATTCAGTGGTGTATTGAAACTGTAGTGAAATACACTTGCAAGGTTTGAGCTTGGAATGTCATAGGGGAATTTACAAGAGTATTTAAGAATGAACACAACGTTTCAAAACAGCTCTTGGCAGCTGTTACTCTAGACAGGTTCTGGCAGCTGTTATTTCAGGCAGCTCCTGACAGCTGTTACCACTTATAGTTAATGGCAGTTGTTACTGCAAGAAGCTCTAGATAGCTTTTACTACAGACAACTAATGACAGTTGTTAATGCAGACGTTTCCTGGTGTATAAAAAGGTTGCGGAATGGTCTTCGACTTTTTGGAACGAGCTGATCCACCCGGTCTCTTTGATCTGGACAGCATCGCTCGTACCTGTGGACTTGCTGCTGTCTGTTGTACGCCGATACTCGATTGTCATTTTGTGGAAAATGGTTGTGGTGGACGTCAATCTTACGTTGGCAGGAAGCTATTAGGAAGTTACGCCGAATATCCAGCGAACAGGAAGTGTGCTCTTGCAGCTGAATTGAGAAGTTGGAGCGGATAACACCTCACTGACAAGCCCAACTACCTCTCCTGCCCAGATAATGTGCTTGTCTGCGGACTGCGTTTTGGAGAGCAGCGTATGACCTTGTGTGAGGGCGAGCATTTTCGTCTATAACAATATGACATCTTTTTTCTCAATCTACCGAGGATTACGCTGCCCAAATATCCTCCTTGTGGCTCATCGGGGATTCAGTGGATCGGGTGATGCCATCTCGCGAGGATTTATTTAAATAAAAAGTATTTCTTAGCAATTATTTTTTTTATAATTACGAGCATTCTTATTAATGGGTCGATCTAGTTTAGTTTTATGGGGTTGATTAACGTCGTATATGTGATCTTATGAAGAAGTGTGTTTTGTTTTCGCTTCTGTATTTCGCTCGTAGTGAGGGAGGCATGACCTCTGTAGGGGTGACGTGATGAGGCATGTACATGTCTCCAATCTCTAGGTTATTCTCAAAAGACCAAATAAATTAGTGATTTTAAATATTTGAGGAATTGTTTTGCTTAAAATATTTTCTGTATCTGTTTCCTATTTTATTTCCCGGAGGGGCTGTTAATTTTTTACATTAAGTGCCTTCTTAATTTGTTGCAATTATTTAATTATTTTTCATTGTTCTCTTTATCAATTCTACTGATGTATAACTCCCTTCTCCAATTTTACTGATGAAGAACTCTCCTCACCAATTTTACTGATGGAGAACTTCCTTCACCAATTTTACTGATGAAGAACTCTCTTTATCAATTTTACTGATGGAGAACTCCCTTCACCAATTTTACTGATGGAGAACTCCCTTCACCAATTTTACTGATGGAGAACTCCCTTCACCAATTTTACTGATGGAGAACTCCCTTCACCAATTTTACTGATGGAGAACTCCCTTTGTCAATTTTACTGATGGAGAACTCTCTTTACCATGATCAACTGATGTTTATTTTTGGATGTTTAGTCTAAATTCTAGATAATGATGTTGCGCATATTAGTTGATATGAACGTTAATAGCGTGGGGTAATTTTTATCAGATACAGAGTGAAGAAGCGAATCCAGGTATCCCTCCTACTACACTGGCAGTTGTTCCTACTCAGCTCCTGGCAGTTGTTACTACTCAGCTTCTGGCAGCTGTTACTACACAGCTCCTGCCAGCTGTTACTACAGATAGCTAATGGTAGCTGGTATTACAGACAGTTCCAGGCAGCTTTTATTACAGACAGCTACTGGCAGCTGTTACTACACAGCTCCTGGAAGCTGTTACTACACAGCTCAGAGCAGTTGTTACTACACAGCTCAGAGCAGCTGTTACTACACAGCTCAGAGCAGCTGTTACTACACAGCTCAGAGCAGCTGTTACTACAGACAGCTCCTGGCAGCTTTTACTACAGAGAGCTCCTGGCAGCTGTTACTACAGACAGCTACTGGCAACTGTTACTACAGACAGCTCCTGGCAGCTGGTACTACAGACAGTTCCTGGCAGCTTTTATTACAGACAGCTACTGGCGGCTGTTACTACACAGCTCAGAGCAGTTGTTACTACACAGCTCAGAGCAGCTGTTACTACACAGCTCAGAGCAGCTGTTACTACACAGCTCAGAGCAGCTGTTACTACAGACAGCTCCTGGCAGCTTTTACTACAGAGAGCTCCTGGCAGCTGTTACTACAGACAGCTACTGGCAACTGTTACTACAGACAGCTCCTGGCAGCTGGTACTACAGACAGTTCCTGGCAGCTTTTATTACAGACAGCTACTGGCGGCTGTTACTACACAGCTCCTGGCAGCTGTTACTACACAGCTCAGAGCTCAGAGCAGCTGTTACTACAGACAGCTCCTGGCAGCTTTTATTATACTACAGACAGCTACTGGCAGCTGGTACTACAGACAACTCCTGGCAGCTTTTACTACAGACAGCTACTGGTAGCTGGAACTACAGACAGCTACTGGTTGTTATCACTACATACAGGTAGCTCTTGAGAGCGGTTACGGTAAAAAGCTCATGGTAGCTGTTTTAACAAACAATTCATTTTGATGATTTTTGAATAAAGTTTCCGGCAGCAGTAATTAAAATAACTGTAGGCCACAGTTATTTCAGACTCTGATGTAATTATTTCATATAGAAACATCAAAATAAAAAACTCGATGTTTGCCTCAAGTTTCCAATTTTTTCACTCTACTTCTCGTGCCGGCATGTTTTCAGCAGTCAAAGTCCTCATCTAAATTCTCTATTTCATTCTCCGAAGAGATCTTAATTAGTTAGCATCATTAATAAAGACAGGTTGAGATGCATTTTCAAATTATGAACGATGAAAAATCGAAGGAGGGAAATGAGGTTTAGTGCTAGCCATTTTCACTTGATTTTCCGTAATTGATTATTCTCGTTTTCTCATTAACTTTAATTTCAAGTTTTCAATGCATCTTCACCAAATGAAAGTTTTTAAAATTGTTAACAGGATTTTCCTTCTACTTAAATGCAATGAAAACAACACGTAAAAGGAAGATTTGCATGCTGCTAATTCACGACAACAGAAAAGTTATACCGCAAGTTTTAAGGAACTCAAGTGTCGTTGTTAATTTTTCTCCCGTCGCTGTTGCTTCAGCAACATCTTTTCCATTTTTTCCTTCGTGTTGATCCCAAGTCTACCACAGCACGGTACTTCAATTCAGAGATCGCGCCAGAACACAAGGGCACGCTTCTCACTCGGCCGAGAAATAGAAGCGAAATTAAAGTTGCTGGCTGTTTTGACTGAATTTCATCATGAAAAGTTCAGAACTAATCTAGTTTTTCGTAGTGACTGAAGAATAAGTAGGAATGTATCAAATTAGAATTTCTTTCATATCTCTGAATGTTGTTGAGCTTGAATGTGTAATCTGACATGCAATACTGCTAGTATTCAAGAAACATGAACGTGTTCGGTGTGTAGCGATACGTATAAAATACGACTTGTGAATAATGTTTATTTAGCTAATTATTGATTGATTAAATAATTAATGCATATAAAAAGGAAAATGCTTAGTCTGCCTACTTTAATCGTATCTTAATAATGAGTTCCTGTTTATGAGTTCTTTTCTCTCTCATAATTTACGTAATCTTGGTTTCAATGCATGGTTTTTCTACATGCTGTCCTACCGTTATATTTCAATTAATACTTGCAACTAACACAATTGATTAAATGCAACAAACATACGTAATCGTACTAAAGGGACTTTAATCCTCTGAAAACATGATATGGTAGGTGTTCCCAGTACTTCGTTACAACGACAAAAGAAAGGACAAATGATACACACAGAAAATTTAATATATGTTATTCTAAACATCACGGGATGGGAAATGTGAGTCATCTACCACATTTTGGCATATGAATCGCTCATAATGTTTTATTAAATAGTGTGTAAGGCCGGTAGAATATCGTGATTATTTTAGCATTAAATAATATTAAACTTAGTAATATTTTAGAGTAAATCTATATACTTATTTCACGCCACTTGTGATTGTTTTTTTAAGTCTAAATTAAGAATAGAATAGAATAAGGCAATAGGAACGAGCCGTTTGGCCCATTCTTGGTTCAATACCAAGTCCCATACCATCTAAAGTAAATCCATCAGTCATGCACGTATACCTTAACCACGTAAGTCAATTTAGTCGTGTGCACACATATCACTCACGCACAGGTGTTTATGTCACGAGCATTTATCTCAATCATACATTAACCTTAAAGAGTTAGGGACATAGTTAGTAGGATGTAATCCAAAATTTATCGAGACGATTTTTCAATGTGTTCACAGTGCCAGCCGAAACTATGTTTTCTGGCAGCTGGTTCCAAGTTGCGGCAATTTTAACGGGAAAAAAGTTCATAGCTTGAGATGTCTTGAAGTTTCTCAGTAATAGTTTTGGACCGTTATTTCTGGTTCTTACGTTACCGTCTCTTTCGAAGAGCCCTTCCAGGGTAACATTGTTAATGCCATTGAGATACTTAAAGGTCTCAATAAGTTGTCCTCGCAGTCTTCTTTGTTCTAGGGTTATAAGCTCAAGGCGTTGAAGACATCTTTCGTAGCTGAGATTGCGGAGTTCTGGAATCATCTTCGTTGCTTTCCGTTGTATTTTTTTCTATTTTATTAATATCTTTTCGTAAGGTAGGAGACCAGAGTTGCACTGCATATTCTAAATGAGGCCGGACTAGCGCTTTATAGAGCGGTAATATTATGTTCTTTGACTTGTATTCAAAGTTTCGTGCAATGAAACCAAGAATCCTGCTCGCATTTTTGACGCTTTTTTCCACTTGTTTGTCATGTTTGAGATTTTCAGTGACAATGACACCTAGATTTCTTTGTTGCTGGACTGTTTCAATAAGTACGTTATACATCGTGTGTTGGAAATGCCGGTTATTTGCACCAACGTGCATTACTGAACATTTTTCAATGTTGAAGCTCATTTGCCAGGTTTCAGTCCATTGTAGAAGACGATTGAGGTCTGATTGGATAGTTGCTCTGTCCCTTTCGGTGAATGCTCTATGACAGAGTTT
>VCRD01004574.1:0-32745 GCA_006783055.1 Trinorchestia longiramus
GTGTTGGTGTGCTGGGTAGTGTTGGTGTGCTGGGTAGTGTTGGTGTTTGAATTTGAATGATGCCCAACACAACCTAAGATTGACTGTACACATTTTCCCTTTCAAGGAACCTTAGGGACTCATTTTTGGAAAGAATTTTCACTTGAGATATTAAATGGGTTTCACCCAGGGGAGATAGTGCTCTGTTTATGGTGGTACATGAGAAGGCTGGTTCATTAGGAACCGTTAAATCCCAACCAAACAGTCATAGCTGCAACATACTTTTCATATCTTGGAACTTTATAAACTGCCCTTTTCGAGGGAAATACCACCTGATATCGCTCCATCTGATTACTATCTTTTTAGGTCTTTGCAACATTATTTAAGTAATAAAATTCACGAGAATTATGGACAACCAAAAATTATCTCTACTCGTGTTTCTTTCTAAAATCAAAGATTGATTTAAAAGAGGCTTTAAACATCTGTTGGGACGATGGAAAAGTGTCATGGAAAATAAGGAAAACTATTGCCACTACATATAAAAAATGTGAATGTGTTTTTTCAAAGCTAAATATATCTTCAAGAAAAATGACATCCCTTTTTTCCAGCCTGATAATTCAGTGAGCAGAACAAGAAAAACATTTGTTTTTAAATAAATAAACACAAAAATAAACAAGACGCAACTGCTTCATTTAATAATGTACTGAACATTTCCTTCCCTCAGTTCCAGTCTTGACGGGCATTGCGTAGTCCCCAGTGTGCTGTCTGCTATTTACAGCCGGAGTCTTGGCCTGAATGTGAGCAAATTCAGCCGTCCTTAAAAACTAGCCTTTCGTTTATCCCTCGTTGAGAAGTTCACTGCAGTAATGAAAGAAATTAGAATAAGTGCGTTTATTCTTCATGCAATTATGCGAATAGGCGCCTTAGAGCCTGCTCGATGCTTTTAATTCCTACTCATTCTATTTATCAGGGTTTTAAAAGTAACCTAAATGGTATTTCTGGGGATGCAATGGAAGTCTTCAGAATTTACCCAGCGTTACTTCAGTTTACACCTGCACAGAGTGCGCTCTAGAACTCTCATGGCGCCCGTTCAGATGGCTGTTGCTTAAAAGCCCGACGGATAAAAGGGCGATTTAAAATTTTCGCTGGTCAGAAACAATGCAAAGGGACATATATAACGAGAAATATAAGCCGAAACTCAATCATTTGAAACTTCCGCGATAACTCAATTATTTACCAAAAAAAATGTCAAGGAAATTTCCTAATTTAACTCAAATGTCTACTATAACTCAATAATATGTGCAAAAATAACCATTGGCACGTGATATTCCCATCAAGAATATTTGAAGTGTGGGAAGATCTTGAAGCTTATTTTTACATATTCAGCATTTGATCGTATGTTGTTGAGCTCTGCAATGAAATAACTTGGTCCTTTTGTATTGGAACAATTGGTTTATTTGTACGCTAGGTAGTAGGTTTACCTGCATGAACAGCTGTTAAAAGTAGCGTGGTGTACACACACATTTTTGTGATGTACACATTTTGTGTGGTGTACACACACCACGTGTGCTCTACCACACATCTAGTGTAGTGGACACACAAATCTTGTGTCGCTTACCCATATCTAGTGTAGTCTACCCACATCTAAAGAGGTATACCACATATATAGTGTCACCAACCTACATCCTGTGTGGTCTACCACACATCTAGTGTCACTAACCTACATTTTGCATGGTCTACCACACATCTAGAGTAGTTTTGCGTAAAAAATACAACGACAATCAAATGCTATGAAGGATAAAGGAGTTTCTTGAAGATCTATGCAAAGTACCTTTCTCTCGCCTTATTAATAGTTGTTCTTTTTCCTTTAATGATGATCTGCCAGTTTATTCTTTCTCTCAAACCACAACCCTTCTTCTTTTCAACTAATATCACTCTGATTATTCTTTATTAATAACACATTCTTTCTATTTCACCCATTTTCCACACTAGAGTTATCACATGTCTGAGGTTCCAGAAATTGTATAAATGTACACAATAATAATTTTTTATTCTGCTATCGTTCTTTGGATGAAAAAGAATTACAAAATAGGTAATATTTTTCAAGGCCGTCTCTTAATATCAACTGTTATTTTCCATTTATTCCTAAAATTAGTTGATGAAAACTACTATTTAGATCTTACTCATTAAAAGTTTTATCTTGAATTATATTCACAGTAATTATCAAGCAATGTTGGGATAAAAATTTGAAAGTGGGATATATAAATATAGTAAAATTTTCAAACGATGTCAGCTTCAGTTTGAAGAACTCAAACCATTTTCAGTCTTGCTGATTTCATTTATATTTACCAAGTATTCTCATATAAATGAATTAGTTTCTCTTCTCTACGCTTTTATAAGTGTGAGCACAAGAAATGGATGTGGCTTGTCAGTGACTTCGTGTTAAGCTAAATGCAGTCCACAAGCCCCATGGATACCTGCTCAATTTGTTCTCCATGTCTCATGAGCGGAATAAAAGTTACCTGATGAATTTCTTAAGGAAAAAGTGAAATGATTAAGCTTGCACACGCAACAAAATTAAAATGCCGTTCTTATATAGCTCACTGATTCGAGATGTCACAGTTCTTTTCTAAAATTTTACATTCAGCAAAGGACGCCTTGAGATTAACTCGAAAATCATTGAAAGACAAGAGAAATTTGCGCAAATTCAGACACTTATAACAAATTATTGTTCTGACATCTGAAAATGAAAAACCTCAAATGTAAAATTTTAAAGCTGTTAAAAAAAACGCATATAAATGTGAAGTATTTATGTCGATTAACTGGACAATAGTATTCATGAACGTAGACGAAATGGTGAACCTGCTACTTTTACCCTGATTCTGATGAGTAGCTAATTAGTACGTGTTTACTCAGAGCGACAAAAATATCTCCGTAACGTCTTTCTCTACGACCTGTGTCATGCAACACGGACAACTATGCATGCAGAGGCACCAATGTGTATTGAGGGGAAATTCTATAAATAAAATAATAAGGGAAATTTTATGGAAAGGGAAAATTAGTTACATAAGTTCAAAGGCCAAGGAAAATTTATTTCATCGGTGGACTTGAATTGAACTACAAAAAAGTTTGAAGATATACGAACCGAATTTTTTTCTGAGATGTCTGCAAAGAAGAAATAAACTGGGCAAAGCCAGGCAGCGATGCGTTCGAGCATGTCAAAGACATGTCATGAACTTAAAGAGACATGCGTGCAGGCCTGGACAGATCATTTTGGCACTCGTCCCGCTGATCCCAAGGATCTTTTAGACCCATAACAGCTGATCCCAGGATCTCACCAGACAGGAAGGTCCTGACAGCAAAAATAACGATTTTTTCCGTTCTGAGGGGCGCTTCGTCTCGGTTGGAGCACCATCTGCCCGGTTTAATGCGGAAAAAATCGCTTCTGATTTTGGACGAAAATAGTAAGAAAATATTGCGGTGATGTTACATAGAGGGAAAGATTTACTCCACTTGTGATCGCAAGCTTATTGTGCTTACGTGTCATTGGGAGATAAGTGCTTTTCGCAGCCATCAAAACGTTATGGTTCAGTTTTACTGAGCACACGCGCTACTAAAGCGAAGTCTTCTTTTAGAAATGCTCTACTTCTGGAGAAGTCAGAATGACCCTCAAGAAAAACCTTCAAGAAATATGTAGAGATTGTTTTAGCCATAATGACGTTCAAGTGTGTATTTAAGAGGCGGTATGCGAGTTATCAGCTGCTGGTATTGTTTCTGGTATAAATCAATATTTAAAAGACGTATTACCGATCAATGGTACGTTGAAAAAATTGCCAGTACATTACTTCAGATAATTTGAGAAGCAATGGTCTGCAACATGCGATGTAAGTTGTGCAAGTTTCTGTTGAAAATAGTCTAAACTTCATACGCTTGAAATTTGATGAATTTTTAAAAAAGTTATTTGCCATATTTTTGCATGAATTTCTTTTACGTTCAGAATAGTACGACATGATTAGTGATTCCGTCAACCTGAACAACGAATTATCAATTCTAACACTAATAAATTTTCCCTAAATTGAACTTTACAAGTTGATTATGTTTCTTGTTTACTTCATACCCATGTTACGTTGTTTAATTTTTATAATTATGCACTGCTCAATGAAAAAGAATATTAATAACAACAATAATTAAAATAATACTAATAAGATATTCCTTTAATACATACTCGTATAACCCTTAGCCGTAAGTTCTCATTTCATTAGTGCAAATCATATCGAATACGTTATACACATGTAGCACACACACTAAAACACAACTAATACAAACGCACACGCATGCAAAAAAGACACATACACACACCATAGAGTGTGCGTGTAGCTCAAGCGAAAACAAAGGAAGGATTTCCTTCTTAGATTCCCTAAACTTTTTGATGGTTTTCACTGTCAGCAAATCTGAGGAAGAGACGGAGCTGTCGCTGATAAGTTTTGTCTTTGTGGCTGAGATTCTTTGAAAATCTCAGATATTTTTCTAATCTCGAATTTCTAGAGAATCTGGGATATTTTAAGATTATGTTTTTTTTTTAATTTGAGACTTTTGGGAGTATAGGATTTGTTTAATATTTTGGATTGGTTAAAAATATAAGATTCTTTGTAAAGGAAGATTCTTTAAAAAACTGTGATTCTTGGAAAAATAAAGCTCATGATTTTTTTAAAGCCAGGAATTTTCTGCAAATCTAGAGTTTTTTGAAAATCTAGGATTTTTTAGAGCTTCAGGATACTTTTTTCATTTTGGATCCTTCAAAGTGCCTGGATGCTTTATAATTGCAGTGTGGTATTCTTAAGTTGTAGAGACTCTTTGAAAAAAATTAAAACCTATAATTTTTGTTTATCACAAGCTTTTTAGGAATCGTAAATTATTTTCTATGCTTAAATTTAAAAACAGGAACAAACTTTACGCGTCAATTTTTTGAAAGAATCTTTCTTTATAGAAGAATCTGAAATTATTTCAGGGATTTTTAAAAATCAAGGTTTTCTGAGATTCGATTTCTTCAAATCCTTTGATTCTTCGAATTTAAAAAAATAGAATCTGAGAATTATAGAAATTACAGAAGTTTCTCTCATTCATTTTTTGAATTATCATTTGTTCCTTAGAACATTATTCGGAAATTAAAAATTTTTTACCCAAAGTTAAATTTTTACCTTTTTTTCCAGTACGCTAGGATTCTCATTTTCTTGAGTTCTTCCCTGGTTTTTGTTCTTAAGCGAATACAGCTACTTAATTTCCCATTGCATTCAATTTTAAGTTTAGACCTGTGAAGTCGAAATCTGAATACCTAAAGACCTATATTTCTGACAGTTATTTTAGCCAGTTATTTTAACCAGTTATTTTAGCCAGTTATTTTAGCCAGTTATTTTAGGCAGTTATTTTCAGCCTTCCAGCCTCCAGATCGCTGGTTCACAGGCCCGAGGGTGGCCCGGTATTGGCAGATATTCAGAGCTGCAAATGGTAGCCCACGCTTCCGATTTTCTTGGACAAAATCGAACCTGAATTTCGAAGTTTTAAAAAACCTGCGGACGAGCCTACCAGAGCAATTTAATTCATGCATTGCGTGTTTGTTGCGATGAAAACATCAAAGAGCCTGGTTTTTAAATGTAGTAAGGTCAGTTAATTAAAAGGCGTCAAAGGAATACTTTGGAAGACCATGTAGATGAACACAAGTTGGTTCGATCATGTGTAACGGTTGTAATCTGAGGAAAAAATTTGAATAGTCATGAATATATTTGTAAATAAATTAATCTGTATCGTGGTGAATAAATAAATAAAGTATTGAATCCCATCTTCAATGATTGTCTTGATAACGATGATTAAAAAAAGGTGTTTCGTGGTTTTTTAGTGCAAGTTTTAGCGACGATACTTGAAACGCCGCAAAAAAATTCCCTTAGAAAAATTTTTTCGTCGTGCCAAGAAGGCTGCAGGGAAAGAATTAAATCGCTGAGAAAGTCAAAATTCTGACGCTCTTGTGTCCTTTGCTCATGAGTTATGCATGGAGGAAATGGGCAGAAAAAATTCTCTTCAGTTTTCCGTTCAAAAAAATCAGTTTTTATTCATGAATATCATTCCAAAACGTCATCCTTTTCCTTTGGCAAAATTCCTTGATTTTGTGCTTTACATTTTCCCACTAACAGGAAATAGAATATTTTAGTTTATTACTGCGTGAATTTATGTTAAACTAATGCGTGCTTTCAGGAAAATTAAAGAAATTAGGATTAATTGTACGACTAAAATACATCAGTAAACTTGTACTCACACGTGATTGTTTCGTGCTTTGTGTTATATCCGTGTTCATGTGTGTCTGTGGTGCTATGTTCATATCTGATGTTATGTTCATGTATGGGATGTTATGTTCATGTGTGAGATATCATGTTCATGTATGGGATGTTATGTTCATGTGTGAGATGGGATGTTCATGTATGGGATGTTATGTTCATGTGTGAGATATCATGTTCATGTATGGGATGTTATGTTCATGTGTGAGATGGGATGTTCATGTATGGGATGTTATGTTCATGTGTGAGATGGGATGTTCATGTATGGGATGTTATGTTCATGTGTGAGATGTTATATTCATGTATGGGATGTTATGTTCATGTGTGAGATGTTATGTTCATGTATGGGATGTTATGTTCATGTGTGAGATGTTATATTCATGTATTTGATGTTATGTTCATGTGTGAGATGTTATGTTCATGTATGGGATGTTATGTTCATGTGTGGGTGTAAAGCTATAAGGGATGTTAGTCCTAATGAATCCATATTAGATATAACGATTGTCTGATATGATGAGTGCCAAATAAAATAGCTGTCATTTTCAATATGTTTCAGTTTTTAAAGTGATAAATTTAGATGAATATTAGCATTAGGGAACATCAGTTAGGTTTCAGTTGAAATGGATTTTGGTTTCAATGGATATTGAAACGCACTAACAATAATTCTAATGGATAGCAGGCGCCTTTAGATTGGGCAGTCTTGGGGCTGGGTACGGTGCTCAGTTTGCTTCAATTTAACAAATAACAACTTTCAAATTGCATCTCAAATTTTGTAGCACAATTCCTTTTTCATAAAAATACGAGAGCTGTTTCTTTTCTTCTTTGCAGGAGCTATAAAAAAGGTAAATTTACATAAAATAATAATTTTATTACCAAAAATACTGTCGAGTCTTACTTATTTTCTACATAATCGCCAAAACGGATACAGATTGGTTACCCGATTAAGAAGGTGAACAAGGGTGCAAATCCACCCCCTTGCGCCCTTGTCCACCTTCTTCATGGACGTTGGTTAGCCCTTTTTTAAATTCTCTACCATATTTCTGTAAACTACCTTCACTCATGAAGTTGTCACGGTGCACTTTGCTCATTCTGCGATGAATATCAACAGCACTACCTCCTTCTTCTTGAAGAAAACGGATTGTACTCTGTATCTAACATTTGAAGGGAGCATCGATTGTTAGGGTCTTGTTCAGCTGCCCTCACCTCGAGCAATCGAGCTTTATCTGTTTTGAAAATTATGTAGGAAAAGAAAAACAAGACCTCTCTGTAAATCGGGTAATAAAATTATTATTTTATGCAAATTTGCCCTGTTTTAGTCCATCGCAGGTTGAAAAGCAAAACAGCTCTCGTTTTGCTTCTATTTTTAAGTAAGCAATTCATGAAGTATTGATACATAAGTTTGTGGCCTTTTATTTTGAGTGATTCAAAAAATATCATCAAATCCTCGCACTTCCTGGGTTCGTAATCAACTACCCCAGTAAAATATTAATGTTTAACTATAAAAATTACAGTCTCCCAGCATTGTGCCCCTGGCAGCACAGCTGCAGAGTCAAACCCAAGTATGATGTACAGCATGTCTCGCTCAAGGCCTGATGATCTTTATTATTCCAGCTAAATTTCCCCATCGTGCAAGCTTCACCCAAACTTCTGTAAAGTGGAAAATCTGAGCCTCTTTCTGGCTCATATGAACCCTCATATCGGCTCGAAAATTAATCACGGATGTGACGCACACGAGAAGTTTGTAAATAAAAACTTTTTTGACGAAAGACTGAACTTTGAGATATGAATTGTGCAATTCTGCGGTCTTGCAGACTTGCACCGTCTGTGGTCAGGCTTGACAGCTTTATTTCTGGAGTAAAATTCTTGTAGATAAATATTGTTTTCACTTTCTTCCTTTAGAGAAATTAATGCTGAAAAAGGGAAGACAAAGAACTCGTATGAATTCGATACATTAAAACACATGAGATATATCTAGTACAGAACTAATTTTGTTGATATACTGATCTGGGATCACTAATAAGAAACACAAATACTATCTTTGCAACATAATATAATCCCTCATATTAGTGCAATTTTATATTAATGAATTAAAAAATTTCAAGAATGGATGAAAAGAACATTATTTTCGGACGCATTTAAAGTTCATTTACTTCAACTGGTGGTTTTTTGTATTCAAAAAACGTATTTCATTTAAAAATATTACTTCTTGCACTCAGTATAGAATTCAACAGAGCAAATTATGAACACATATCAGCAGCATAGATTCAAGTATTTACTTCAGTGAACTTGTATTCTACATACTGAAAATACTGCTAGTTGTGCCATGAAGCTGATAAGTCCTGCAAGTATTGACCTCATTGAGCTTGTTGTATCTTTGATACTCAAAATGCTGTCAATTATGCACTGAAACTAATCATTCAGTAGCTGAAGTACAGCTGATAGAACTTTTCTTAACCAAAACTAGCAGTTAACTAGGAAAAAATGTTGCAAACATGGAATGCGCAAGTTCGTTGGTGTTCATGCAGAGTGTAGGGTATCACGTAGTCCCACATAAAAGAAATAAATGATCATTTTCAGGCTTTTTAATTATTCTGGTTGTTATTTTCTAGCGATGATTCTGAGTCCCGTAAGGCTTCGCACTAACAGGAAAATAGAACCAACTTTAGTGTATCTGCAGTGTCATGTTACTGCAATATTTTATGAGATTTTCTGACACACGGAATGACTGACCAAACTTGTGAAGAACAGATTTCCTATGACACAGACGTGGTGTACTCTGCGGTAGAATCCCTCTGTGAACTTTTTGCAACATATTTATCAAGTCTTAAGAAACTCAATCTTCATGAAACTTATGTTGTCACTAAAAGAAAGTGCACCCGCATTTCTCTAACTCTCGTTTAAGTCTGAAGAAATGTTGATATTATTCGTGTGTTAAGCGGCTTTGCTTGTCTTTAGCACGACCAGACCTCATGACGAGGTCACGGACCTCATTACGAGGTCACCGAACTCATGACGAGGTCACGGAACTCATGACGAGGTCACGGACCTCATTACGAGGTCACGAACCTCATTAAGAGGTCACGGACCTCATTACGAGGTCACGGACCTCATGACGAGGTCACCGAACTCATGATGAGGTCACGAACCTCATTACGAGGTCACGGAAATGCGAGTTGCTTACTCTGCCCTCACTGCTGAAATAATTGAGAGGTCCACATAAACGAGCAGGTCGCAGGTGTCAATGAAATAGTTAAGTTCTTAATTTTTTGAGTTTGAGTGGAGTGAGAACAATATGCTCTGTAAGCGTTGCAAAATATATATTTAATTGGGGTACTGTTAGAAATGCATAAAAATACATGGTAACGTCAATTATATTGAAATATGATATGATATATGCAAAATATATATATGCCCACTGCATTGAATGAATGATTTTTGAATATTCTAGTACAAAAACAAGAATATCAGCAGTGTCTTCGATTTATAACTTAAGACGTGCCATCTATTTCAGGTGATTCATGTCATAAAGATCATAAACATGTTTGATCTTATGAAAGTTAGAGTTACAGCTCACAGAGTTTGAACATAAAATTTACAATAAAGTAGAAAATTATGTAACAACAGTATGAACAAATGTTATAATATCACGCCATATCATTTGATTATGTTCTATAATGAATACACATTGGCTGATCCGTCAAAGCTCGGCATATCTTAAATAAAATGTTATTATTTTTCAGCCCTTCCACCTCGACTGATCTTACCAGCTTCAGCTCCTCAGTGAATGATGTGGTTGTTGGTGGTTGTTGGTGGTTGTGGTTGTGGCTATGGTTGTTGGTCAACCACCAGGCCGTGCTAATGAACCGAGAAAAAACTCTGAAAACTTAACACTTTTCTCACGGAAAGTGAAAAATAGTAAATCTGATCAACCTCAGGGAAAATATTCTTACTACACAGTGCAATATTTTTACTACACAGTGTAATATTTTTGCTGTATAGGGTAATATTTTCATTAAACAGGCAATATTTTTACTGTACAGTATTATATTGTCTCTGTGTAAGATAAGATTCTCACTACACAAGGTAAGATTTTCTCTTCTATCTTTAAATCTACTATAAATTAATGAAGATTTTGTGAAGGCTTGACTTTAAGTTTCTTTAGACATTTGATCAGATAATCTGCCTCGGGAAACATATTCCTGAACCCAGTATGAAAAAAACTCATGAGGCAAAAATCTGATGTGTACGTGGCCAGATCATACGCGTATGCCTCAGTTGGAATGTCACTGACAAGTCCACTGCAAATGGTTAGTTATTCTATGCATAGTTAGTTAGCCAACATGCAGGACATACTTTTTTCTTGTGCGTAAAATAGTAGTCTTGAAGTACTGAACTTTTTTCACAAAAACAAATGAATTTCGATTTACAAGCCAAGTTCGAGTCCTGCAGCGTTTACTGAACAAATTTTGTCTTCTCAGAAGAGAAGACATGCTGAAAAATGTCACCTAAGGCTTCAAGAGTTTGAAAAATTAGTGAGTTCAGCTTCGACGTGTTTTTCTGCACCCGACACCTTCATTCGTTCTCTTCGAGATGAGGTAGAGGAGGGGGAGGCGGGGGATGCCAAAAGCTGGGACATGCTTAATTTGAATCATCTCGATGTTGAGCAATGTGATGCAAACGTGCTTCTAAATCAGAAATCCATGCAAGAAATCGTTGTAATTACGCTTATAAAAGCGTTTTGAAGAAAATGTAACTAAAGATTTATGAGCTAGAACTAGTCCTGTGCCCTATAACTCGGTAAGAATTGGAGCAAAACCAAGCTCGGCATGAAACAGGTTTTGGCACTGCCCTCGTGGGAGTGTAGCCAGATGCTTGCCGTCACTTGCTCAGTGTTTGCTGGGCTTCTTTAACAAACACCTGAGTCCTTTCCTGTGTTTTTCTGGGACCTTTTCCAATTGTCCACATAGAAATCACAATGAAAATTCATTAGATTCTGCGACTCGGATCTTATTTTTACAGACAATAACGTGGAAATCAGAGATAAAGAAACAGCAGTGCCAGCAAAAGTTAATTTTTTATCCTAAAAAATTTGCTTTCGCGGAGGAAAATTAAATCTGTGTGAATTAAGGCGCCTGAAAATACTTCAGAGATCGCAGAAGCTAGGAAGTACGACTTCAAAATGAACTTATATTAAAAAATTCCTGTTTTTATTTGAGGTTCATGAGTTTGTTGGTGTAATTTTATTGTGGAATTTTTATAGCTTTTAATATTTTTATTATTATTTTTCCTTTCATCATTATCAAATTTATCATAGTTAACATTGGGATGATAATTTTTATCAAAATTATTATGACATATTGTTATAATTATTATTACCAATAACGTCATAATAAATTTACTATTATTATAATTACCATCTTTAAGATTAACACCAACAGCGCTACAACATCAACACGATGCTCTGCAGTGCTGTTGTGTGTACACAGCTGCTAATGGACCTTCCTGTGTACAGTTGTGATTGTCAGTTCCTGTGTACAGTTGTGATTGTCAGTTCCTATGTACAGTTGTGATTGTCAGTTCCTGTGTACAGTTGTGATTGTCAGTTCCTGTGTACAGTTGTGATTGTCAGTTCCTGTGTACAGTTGTGATTGTCAGTTCCTGTGTACAGTTGTGATTGTCAGTTCCTGTGTACAGTTGTGATTGTCAGTTCCTGTGTACAGTTGTGAGTGTCAGTTCCTGTGTACAGCTGTGAGTGTCAGTTCCTGTGTTCAGTTGTGATTGTCAGTTCCTGTGTACAGTTGTGATTGTCAGTTCCTGTGTACAGTTGTGATTGTTAGTTTCTATGTAAAGTTATGATTGTAAAAATCTATGTACAGTTGTGATCGATGTTATCTATGAACAGTTGTGAGTGTCAGTTTCTATGCACAGTTGTGATCTTAAGCGTGTATGTACAGCTGCCGTCGTAAGTTCTTTAGCTGTCAAACACGTTCAGATAATTAAGAGCGGAAACAAGAACAAACTGCAAACTGCTTCTTTACGACAGATAAGTTTGCATGTGATGCAGTGCGCTGTAATTGAGCTCTGAAGAAGGCTTCACTGGCATTGAAATGCTGCTCATTATTCTCTATTTAGCGTAGAAAATTTGAAATAGCAAACTGAACGAGTTTCCGCTGAATAATCATTTCCTTTCAAGGGGGGATGCATTTCAGTTGCTTTTTGCTTCTTTTTTTCTTTTCTGGAATAATTTATTCTCTCAGTTGTACACTGTTAACTTTACAACAGAGTTTAAATGACAGTTTTACAACATTGCAAAGCTTTACAATATGAATAACAATTTTACAACATTTATGACAGGTTTACAAAATTCAGGACCGTTTTACATCTTTAGTCAGGAATTTAATTTTCCGACGTTTGATTACTTTACTCAACATCATTAATGTGATTGTTATTTTTGCCAAAGTTTCAACTATCACTTTATTTTATATTACTATTACCATCATTATTAAAGTCATTCTACATATTACTAATATCAATACAATTAAGTAGAGCCTCTAGTACTGTACACAATCTTACCCTCACGTTAACAATCAAATTTAATTTTCACCAAAAATCAGATACTGTATTCAAATTTTCTTCAATGATGGACGATATTTCAGAACGGAAATAGAAATTTCATTTACAGCTATTGAGTTTTTGAATTAATTTCTTAATTCAGTTCAATTAAAAAAAATGTCAATAAGGGCAATAAACATAGCAGTAACATACATAATGTTGACCACATAGACATGCACGTGATGTTGTTTTTTCATTCTCGTGATTAAAACCGTGTCGGAGATTTCAGGACTGAACATGCAGCCTGAAATTAATTAAAGTAATTCTAAATGCAGCACAAAAGTAGATCTGTTTTTTGAGGTTCCTACCAAGCGGTAATGAGCCTCTTGGTCAGGCCTCGACTTCTTAAAAACGCTCACCCTCGAATGGAACACGGTTGTTTTTAATAAAAACCTCCTAAGTAATGTTCCGCTGGAAGAAATAAATCTTAAATTACGAGAGATTTATGAGATAAGGAACTATCACCAAGAATAATTAGCGCAATAACACCCGCCGTTTTGGTGGTGGTGGATTTTGAAATTCAAATTGCTACAATTATATTCCTTTCAGAGGAATTTCTTACATCAATTGAAGGGTGGAAAGCACTAGTGGACTACTTGCATTTTTTCCCACAAGAGAAAATACAAGTAGTCCACTAGTGCTGTCCACCCTTCATATAGTAAACTACTGGATCGTAATCGCCTCTGTCTGCGCTGTGTTAGCGACAGCACGGGAGTGGACTACTTTCATTTTTTCCCGTGGAAAATATATTATATTTACCATGGGAAAAAATGCAAGTAGTCCACTAGTGCTTTCCACCCTTCAATTCGTATGACTAAGTGTATCAATATTATGGTCGTTTTCGTTATTCATATTAGGGTTTTTATTGCTATTATTATTATCATATTCATTTTCCTTTTTATCGAAAGCCCCGACTACAACTGCTGTTTTCCCTCCTATTTTAATAGAAGTGAGTCCATACCCCTCGCTGGGTTCCACAGTAGACACAACTTACTGGCCACACAACTTACTGGCCACACAACTTACTGGCCACACAACTCACTGGCCACACAACTTACTGGCCACACAACTCACTGGCCACACAACTTATTGGCCACACAACTTACTGGCCACACAACTTACTGGCCACACAAGTTACTTTTTGTCCAGAATTTACGGAAATTCTCACGCAAAACAGCAGTTGGTTTAAACCTGAGTGATTTTTACCACAGAGCTTATTTAATAATATTGTGCCCCATGAATCCAAGAAAAAAAAATTATAGCGTTAGAAATAGATTTTTATTTTTTTCGCATTGGTGGACATAACGATCTAAGAACACAATTTTCAAGTTAGAATTATGAAAAATACCACAAGGATAATATACCACCATAACTGGTCATACCCCACCATGTCTCTCCATCACACATAACTTTTTCTACTGCACACAACACGCATAACCTAGTTCACTGGAAATATCACAATCTTTGTTTACTGGAAACATCACACATAAGTTTGTTTACTGGACACATCACACATAACTTTGTTTACTGGACACATCACACATAACTTTGTTTACTGGACACATCACGCATAAGTTTGTTTACTGGACACATCACACATAACTTTATTTACTGGAAACATCACACATAAGTTTGTTTACTGGACACATCACGCATAACTTTGTTTACTGGACACATCACACATAACTTTGTTTACTGGAAACATCACGCATCTTCTTTGACTTCATCATAAGCCTGACGACCCGCTGATGTAATTTGGTCCTTCACTTCTTTTCAGAGCAACATTGAAACTCGTGAGCTCTCTCATACACGTATGAGTTTAGTAACTTGTTAATTCGAATTATTTTAGCAGACTTCATCTGTGTAGGTTGTTTTTGACAGATTGTTGTGCAGCACAGTCGAATACACGTGAATGATAATCATTTAAACATTTGATGCTATGTTTAATCCTAGTCAAGTTCTCTCACAGAGAAACAAAATAATCTGCAATGTGGGAGTCGTGAGTGAACGTTCTATAAATGTATTCATTGAACCTTCGTCGTGTTTACGGAATTCCGTATGTTCATATAATAGTAGTATGTTATTGCTTCAAATTTTAGCTGTATTAGTGTCTCTGCTAACTCCATTTGATATTCCTAAGCGGAAATGAATTTGCCAATAGAAATGCAGCTTTGATGCAGGCAAATCGATTTTCTTTCCTGCATGTCTCTGTATTCCTTCATTTCCGATTGCCTCGCTTCCATCACTATTGCATTAAACTGACTCTATATTTCCAATATAAAATCAATGCTTTTTCCAACATTAGGGCTTTTATTACGCTCCCAAGTTATTCAATTGTCAACTGAGACGTCATATGATAGAAGCTACAATTACTCACATTTGCTTATTCATAATAAGATGGTCGGCACATAGTTGTGATATGTCTTTCCATCAGCTGTACTTGTGCCAGTTATCATCTTCAGGACACAATAATTCTCTGTATGTTTAATATCTGCCATGCAAGATCCTTGAGATGAATACTCTTACGTATTTGGGATACAAACTCATAGAGATAAATGCTTTTGAGTATCTGGGATAAGAGCTCATTGAGGCAAATACTTTTGAGTATCTAGGATAGGTACTCATTTAACTAAATACTCTTGGGTATCTTAGATATTAGCTGATTGAAGTAAATACTAAAATCTGCACTTCCGACGAGCACTAGTCATTTGCTAATTTAATTTCAGTGCGGCTACAAGCAGATTAGGCATGTATTGGTTTGTTTACTATCTGGTTGATCAGTACTGACAAACTCACGCTATATAAGTTGAGCAGTAATGATGGTGGAGTATTCTACATTGGTAAGTCCGTGTAGCGTTCTAATTTAATAAAGGATTCCATTTTATGATAACATATGAAACAGCTGATGAAGGACATACTTCGAGAGAAATTATTTTGGCATATTGTGAAATTTCTGTCCGAGCTTTGATGTGTAGAGCATTATTGCATCTACGCACTCGAGTGCCCTTAGTGTGACAATTAATGCATTACTAGCTGCATCCAGGCTGTAATAAGCACCGAGAATGCTAATGAATAAGCTTATTATTGCATCTACGCACATATAGACCCTTAGTGTACTAATTAGTGAGCTTATCATTGTATATCGGTATTTTCTGGCTCTTAATGTGCTAATAAATCAATGTATCAGAAGAGTGGCATGCCCTTAATTATTGCACTAATTATTGTGTCAAATTAGCTATTGGTAGTTAGCGTAGTAATTGTTGTTTTAATAATTATATTGGTCAATTATGCTCCTAAGCCACTGTGTTCCTTCTTTAACTTTAACTTTGCATTGTATAATTGTTATCTCTTCACGCCTGCTGGTCCCAAGTATTTCTACTGAAATCATAACTTCATGACAAAACACAACTGTGTACCTATTATGCTTCAGCTACCAGTTACGTGCCGTATTGCACTTCATGCAACAGTTCGCAGTTACTTGCAGCATGTCACTGCTACAACAGTTTGCAGTTACTTGCAACATGTCACTGCTACAACAGTTTGCAGTTACTTGCAGCATGTCACTGCTGCAACAGTTTGCAGTTACTTGCAGCATGTCACTACTACAACAGTTTGCAGTTACTTCCAGCATGTCACTACAACAACAGTTTGCAGTTACTTGCAGCATGTCACTACTACAACAGTTCGCAGTTACTTGCAGCATGTCACTGCTACAACAGTTTGCAGTTACTTGCAGCATGTCACTGCTACAACAGTTTGCAGTTACTTGCAGCATGTCACTGCTACAACAGGTCGCAGTTACTTGCAGCATGTCACTACTACAACAGTTCGCAGTTACTTGCAGCATGTCACTGCTACAACAGTTTGCAGTTACTTGCAACATGTCACTACTACAACAGTTCACAGTTACTTGCAGCATGTCACTACTACAACAATTTGCAGTTACTTGCAGCATGTCATTGCTACAACAGTTCACAGTTACTTGCAACATGTCACTGCTACAACAGTTCGCAGTTACTTGCAACATGTCACTGCTACAATAGGTCGCAGTTTCTTGCAGCATGGCACTGCTATAACAGGTCGTTGTTAATTGTAGGGTTATGCTGGTTAACTTTAAGGTGAATGATCTGCTAGAAAGTCGTAGAGTAAAGTATTTAAATCATTTATCATCTGTCATATGAATTAAGCTTTCCCATATGTAATTCCACGACTAGGTGAAGTAAAACAAACAACATTTATTGTTTTACACAATTCTATATTCTGCTAATTGGGTACTGTTTTCTATAAACTACCAGTGAATTTTCATTTTAATGAGATTTAAACTAAGATTTAAAGGCCAACAGAGTAGTTAAATATTGGTACCAACTACCGTAGACTTTTGATCATCAGCTGGTGTAGGTGAGGGTGGTGTACTTTTATCGCACTTCTTAACTTATATGTGAAGTTGAACAGACGCTTTGGTTGTAAATATTTCTTAAGCCTTTAAGTTCAGTTGTAGTCTTCATTTCATCTCAACTAGTAAGAACTCTGAGTATATTTGAATTTTTTGAAGATTTTCTCCCTCCTAAAACACAAATCCTTTAATTACTTTCAAGAATATGTAACACATTCCACTAAAATGTCATGGATTTTTTAAGTTTTTATTTGGAAAACTGCTGCATCTTCGTGGATCTGCTTTGATTATATATTAAGAATTTTTAAAGAATCGTCAACACCTTTCAACTTTGCCAGTTTTTTCAACTTGGTGTGTCTATTTTCCGTAAATCTTTTAAAGTATTTATATTATGCATCTCATAAGACCTTGTTTTGGCTGAATTCCTCAAAACTTCTTGCTTTTCATTAAACTACATTTAAGTCAGTACTTTCTTAGGCTCCTTAGAACTTTAGTTTTCCATTAAATAATAACAAATCTTGGATTAGAACCTCTTCTAATACTTTAGATATTCCACTTTCCGATTTCTTCGACACATATTTTTCTTTCCTACACTCCTTGGAGCTTTGCTCTTTGACCTCCTTAACAAGCGTTCCCTCTAAGTTGAACATCTCTCTATATTCGTGACGCTCCTCAGAGCTCCTGGAATTTCCTAAGCTGTTCAATGCTGCCCGGACCTCCTGATCGAAGAGGATTTGCTTGGCACGGGATTTACGACACGCTGTAGTCCCATTGCAAGCGTCCACTCTCAAAATTGATGGCTTTTCCAAACTTTGAACTTTGAGATGAGATGAAGTGTCGTGTGATCCCGTGTTGACACAACGGCCAACCCGATCATAAATTACTTTAAAGCGCGAAAAACGGCTAAAAATACCATAAATTACGGTAAATTGAAGCATTTTTGCGAAGATCTAAAGAATTTCGTTGGAAAAGCTTTTGTACATGTGACATGTTACTGTTAGACCGCGATATTATCAAAAGCGCTGTCAAGAAGAAACTTTAAAACTAAAAAACTTACCCGCTTGTCAAACTCTTTAATTACAATTTGTAAACATCAGACGTCGTACTGATGTTTCATTGTTATTAATCTTTACATGTATTCAAGTTACTCATGAAAGTAGAGCAATGACCGACTGAACACAACACGGAAAAGGAAGTAGTTTTGTATTTCTGCTGACACAGATACCTTGTCACTCACTTTTCTCTTGCTTCTGTTGTCATCTTCTGTTGCTTTAATTCAAATTTTAAGTTCAAAACAATTTTACTGGAATTTCATTGCTGTACAGCGATCTAGTGAAGGTATTGAATAAGATACTAAAATTTTGAGATACTTAAATGTTGGTAGTAAACTCCGTAGACTTTATGTGATTCTTTAAATCTGTAACTTCGAAGCCTTGTATATGTATGTGATCAAAAATATTTAAATATTGATAGTAAATGGCGTAGACTCTAAATTAGTAAGGGTAACTGTGCTTCAGAAACTCTAGACATGTCCAATACCTGAATTTTCGTGAAAAATTTCGTCGACTATGAGGGTAAACATCCCATCGTATTGGTCTAATATAACAGCCATACTCGTAAAGACGACTTTGAAACTATCAATTATGATAAAAAAATTATTTTAGCTGCAGAATATTTTGCCTTTGTTTTTTGAAGAATACGTGCAGTCCCTCAAAAGCATAGACCATGTCTTCATCAATTTTTTCTAATATATAATTAGTCTCAGAAAGAGAGATTAATGCGAAATATGATCGAGGCCTTGTGATTGACTCTTCAGCTCTTCTAGACTCAATTCAAACACTTGGTCTTTGATCATGAAAGATTATCTTCGTTTAATTCGTTCAGTCACATTCGTGGACTTTTCTATGACTTTAGAGCAGGAACAACAAAAGATCTATTGGTATAAAATACGATAATAATATCATCGTCTGCAGGTAAATAATCTTTATTTACAACATTTAATTAGCTCAGGTAAATCCAAAAAGAAGTTAAAACGATATGGTCGAATAATTGTTCATAAAATAGATGACGTGCTTGACAGTGGTGATTTTATGAAAAGTTTTTTACAACAAAGCTAATCACGATATAGATTACATCATCAAAAATGTTCGTTTATTATGTTACAAGAACTGTAACTGATTGCTTCCAACAAAATGTCTTATTAGAGTTCATTATGTCAGAGCTAATTATGTCAGAGTTAATTAAGTCTGAGCTGATTATATCAGAGCTGATTATGTCAGAGCTGATTATGTCAGAGTTAATTATGTCTGAGTTGATTATATCAGAGCTGATTATGTCAGAGCTGAC
Source organism: Trinorchestia longiramus (assembly GCA_006783055.1). Classification (NCBI taxonomy): domain Eukaryota; kingdom Metazoa; phylum Arthropoda; class Malacostraca; order Amphipoda; family Talitridae; genus Trinorchestia; species Trinorchestia longiramus. Next base: position 19,657 of record VCRD01004574.1, read on the forward strand.
TATGTCAGAGTTGATTATGTCAGAGTTGATTATATCAGAGCTGACTAGACAAAGTGGTATAAGCATAACCAGGCAACGTGATGATGACCTAGTTGACCCTGAGGCAGCTGAACACTAAAGTCAAGTCTAGCTGGGACCTCCAGCAGGCAGCTGCACAAGTTAATATTCAAATCAAAACCATCCATTTGTTGATATTTCTTCCTAGCTAAACTTCACCTTCACACCAATACTTAAACGTCATTTGTTAAACATTGCTTGGGTATTTGTTGGACGTTTTCACAATGCTTTAAAATTTCTAAAAAATAAATTTTAGTAAATACGTATTGTGATCCGTCTTTTCCTTCATCTCTCTCAACAACGTAGCTAACTTCAACGCATGTTGACGCACACAGAACCTAGAATAAAACTAACTGTGTTGCCCCGTTATTGTTATACGCGGAGCACAAGTTTCTTCCTTGAAAAACAAATACCATGCATCAAAATTTTGCAGCGAGACTAGAGTTAAAGGAACTAATAAAAGGCAGGTTTTAAGTTCTTTTGTTATAACTCGTTGTTCAATTAACTTTTATATTGGATACTAAAAATACTGCCAGTTATATTCAAAATTCCGTGAGTCTTACTGGCATTTACCTCGATGAGCTTACATCCTAAATTCTAAAAATACTGCCAATTGTGACCTGAAGTTCATCAGTCGTACACGTACTGCTGATGATATTTATTCCAGTCTCTGTGGCTTCACATGACCTGTCCCATTCGGCCTAACTTGACCAACTCCACCTGCCCCATCCAACACAACTTGACCTCCTACACCTACCTCATCCGACTATATTTGAGCAGGTGTAACCTCACCTAGCGTAGTATCCTGTATACCACAGGGCAGGCAGGGCATATTTGAGCAGGTGTAACCTCACCTAGCCTAGTATCCTGTACACCACAGGGCAGGCAGGGCATATTTGAGCAGGTGTAACCTCACCTAGCCTAGTATCCTGTACACCACAGGGCAGGCAGGGCATATTTGAGCAGGTGTAACCTCACCTAGCGTAGTATCCTGTATACCACAGGGCAGGCAGCAACAGGAAGGGACCGCCATACCAAATGAGGGACCTCAGTCAACCGCTTTGTGAGGTACAAACGCTGCTGAGGCTGGTCGATGAAAGTCAATAATTTTATTCATCAAAGGTCGGCCGCGATTGACGGTAAAGGACAAGAAGGAAGGCCCAGAAACTCGTATGCGTTTCTACGCTATGTCCTCGTGCTTTTATCTACTCATGCTTAAATCACGTGCAAAGTACGTGTAGTTCCAGCGCATAAACAACTGTTGAAAGTTATGTGCCTCAACTATTTTATCCACGTATGGATAGTAGTTTCCGTTTTAAACAAGTACGTCACTAATAAAAAGGGCAGCTTCTCACTTCTCTCCCCCTTAAAATATTACTGCCATTGCATAAAGTGCGAGCTCAAGCACCTCTACGATCACCTTGCTATTTATAAAGAAGCTTTAACATAGTCAAGCAGTATACCAACTCCTACACTCCGATGCAGTTAGAAACATGCGTTTTTTACTAGTCCAGTAATCACAAAGCTCTGATATTTGTATGAGGAATCAATACAAGTAAAACTTCATTGACTGATTATAAAATTGCTTACAATGAAGAAAAAGAATGCAGGTAAGTTATTTTCCAACGATAAAGAGCACTTAAAGTGTCAGAGCCTGTGTGTTCTAAAACGGTATTTATCATCTATTAGGTTTTTCTATTGCATCGAATTAAAATAAACAAATTTCGCATTAACTTAGATATTGCCCTCTACAGACCAACTTCTGCAGTAAGAAAAGGAGCAGAAAACTCGCATTGTCTTACATATTAAATGTATTCGCCGTATAAGCGAAACACAACAAATCTCATAACAAGAAATGCTATCAAACAAATCAAATCTGCACGACGAGCCTGCAGCCGTCACGGCAATTTGCGACCAGTGTAAAGCAGGGCCTAGATTTGTGGCCCGGAGAGAAGCTCTTGTTTTATTGGGGCCACTCGTCCGGAAAATAGGCCTCGCGATGCCACAATCGATGCCATCTTCACTGGCGCAAGTTGCGTACGAATAAAGATCAACTCAACGCAGCTTCTACGTCTGGTTGCTCTGTATCTTCACTGGTGAAAGCTGCGTACGAATAAAGGAGAGCTCGCACTCAACTCATACATTTGGCAGCGAACTCTTTGTATTCTGGATACGCTATGACAACATTTAAATCGTTTGCTGCAATATCGTTGTTTTTTTGCGCTTTTAGCTAGAATGATCGCACGGACGCGAGGCCATGCATGTAAAATTAAGCAACTAATGTATTTTGGTGGAAAATTATTTCCTTGTAAGTTTAAAGGACTTTTAGCTCTCTCGAGAGAGCTCTTTCGCCTTGCAGTTCTTTGTCTCAAAGAGTGCAGATTTCGAGCAGGTGTGCTGCCAGTAATGCTGCATCACTGTAGGCTTTCCGTAAAAAAAAAGTCCATTCGTCACGATTTTAGATTAAAAATAAATCAAAAGTTCTACCTAAAGTTATATTAACTTGAGCTCCATTTCAAAATGGGTTCTGTGTTTTTTTCAGGACACACAGTCCAAAATATTCAAGTCCTTGATTATTAACGAAATCCTTTTTATTGTGTCCGAGGAATGCCACATAAAATGAGAAAATTTATTTGGATATTTTACCCTTTTATTAGACAGATACCTGTTTTGGAATGCTACAATTTTTACTGAAAAGAAGAGATATCTCAGCTTTTCGTTTCAGGTAGACTGAGAGACTGTCAGATTTAAATAACTTTCTCAAACTTCCAGATAATCGCAACACGTCCCTACGAGCCTCCACCACAAGTCACAAGATCGACAAGAACAGTCAGTGAACGCACGATCACTAGTCTTAAGATGTTATTTTTACCAATTGAAAAACCATCGCATATTTTATGTATACTGAATGGAACAAAGTTTTTTCATTTGTCTTTTTTCTTTCTATGATCAGTTTTGCAATCTTGAATGAATCGTTCTGCTGACAAATGGGATTGAACTCTGTACTCAGCAAAACTAGAGACTCAGTCGGCATACTACACCTCCACGCACTTTTTCTTCACGATTGCATAGTAATTTAGAATTTATATTTCGTACGATAGTCTTTTCTGATTTAACAAAATTGGTTCTGATGTTTTAACTTCAAACTGTCTTTCTTTTCCAGTAACGTCTGAGCTGAGAAGTTAACTCAGCTGTTGTGTCAGGCGTCAGAGTCTCCACTGCCGCAATCGACTGTCTGAGTCACATGTCTGAGTCGCATGTCTGAGTCGCATGTCTGAGTCGCATGTCTGAGTCACATGTCTGAGTCACATGTCTGAGTCAGATGTCTGAGTCACATGTCTGAGTCATATGTCTGAGTCACATGTCTGAGTCACACGTCTGAGTCACATGTCTGAGTCACATGTCTGAGTCACATGTCTGAGTCACATGTCTGAGTCACATGTCTGAGTCACATGTCTGAGTCACATGTCTGAGTCACATGTCTGAGTCACATGTCTGAGTCACATGTCTGAGTCGCATATCTGAGTCAAAATCAACAATTGGAATCCGACGATTGCAAACCAGTGAACTCAGAGTCAGAGTGAACTGCTCAGACGCTGCTCACGTTAGTTGTTCAGAAAAAACTGGTCTTAATTTCACTTCATATTCAAAAATACTGTAAATAATTGAAAAGTTATCACTCATGTACGATAAGCACTCTAAATGCTATCAATCTCAGAGCTTTAAACATTTTGAGCTTTTCTCAGTATTAACATTTGGAAGCACTAAATATTTTGAGTTCTTAAAAACCGTAACAAGTTCAATGATTGACTTTTCGAAAGATTTAATAATCAAAAGAACTCTGAGTGCAAAACTTATTCCGTATCACATCGATCAAAATTCTAAATGCCGCGTCTTTGCGCTTCAGTATCGTCAGGTTTTTGCTGAACTCTTGAGTTATTTTCAGCTTTTATTTGATTGTCACTTTTCGTTTATACTTTATTAGTTTCACAATTCAAATTCTTACCTGTCATGTGACAAAGAAATGAGAGTTTTTCTTTGTGCTCTCGACTTATGAGTCAAACGAGTGGTACAATCCCACATCATACATTATTCACTATAGATTGTATGTTGTATATTATGCATTACACATCACACACAATACATCATGCGTTGTGCATTGTGAAAACCACTATCACAAAACCCTTATAGTCACTGCGCGTCCTATGCGGGATGAAACAGAGAAACAAATTTGGTAGAAGTTAAGTCAAACACTACAACAAAGAATATTCAGCTTGACTTGCACTGCTGATTGAACTGGAATTAATCGAGATTGTGTAGTCCAATCAGCGAAGGGATCATCATTTGGATCCCCCGTCGTCTGCTAGAAGCCAGCCAATGAGAGAGCTCATTTGCCAGATCAAATATTGTCGTAAGGTTCGTCTTCTCAGCCAAACTTCAACTCCCGAACTTTTTTCTGCCCTACATAGCAGGAGCTCGGTGGCTTAGTGGTGATCGCAGTCATCTGCCAGACCGGGGCTTCCTTTCAAATAGGCACGGAAAGAAGGCCAAAGCAACCACCAATTGAGAATCATAAACCCGGATTCGCTAACAACTTTTCACCTCAAGAACTTGTCTTCTTTCTGAAATAACGAGATCAAATCCGAAGAGTTTTTAGCTAAATATTTAGCTGGTGTAATCGAAAGAATTCAAAAGCGATTTCCCTGGAAAATTTATCTGTTTTCAACTCTATATCTAATACTAAGAATGACCGTCGTGTGTTTATATATTTACTTATTTATACATTTATTTATATGTCTCGTGTCACTTTAAAAAAAATCGAGAGATCCAGAGTCTTATATGCTCGAGTCCGTATCGTGGATACCGAGTTCGGCGAGGTATTGCCCTATGATTCAGGTACATTGTACCCGAATATGACACGAATTGCAGAGTCAATTGCAGCAGTAGAAAACTAAGTGTCTTAGTTTTCATTAGGATTGTTGTCATTAAAGAAATGCTTAATTAAAACGATTGTCCTTTGTAAATTTATATATATATATATATACATATATATATATATATATATATATATATATATATATATATATATATATATATATATATATATATATATATATATATATATATGTATAAAATATATTACATTGCGTTCTTATATGTAATTTTATTTAATATCTTTCCAACAGTATTTGCCATCATTTTTGATGGCACGGGTATTATCACAAAATCTCTGCCGTCATTTTTGACGGCTGGCTACTCTAGTTTATAATAATGATGAGCTTATGAGTACTTATATTTACGTCGAATACTTGCGTGTAAAATGATGTATCTATCTTTCTCAGCGAAACAAATGTTTACGAAACCTAAAGAAGTTTGAGTCTGAGCTCCAGAAATGTTTCCTTGTTTTCCCTTAACAAGAAGCATTCTTTTTACTCCTCATCTCCTTTTATGCTACACCTGATAAAGAAGTCTTGTGTACACAACATAAACACATGTGTTACATACGTTCAACACTGAAACATATGGTCTGTTAGATTTTATGAAAATCAAATGTGCTTTAAGAATAGAAGCATAATTTTTAAGTTCTATTACTTAAAATGGAAAGGTGGATGTTAAGAACTATGCAAATATTATGCTTTACTAAAAATTTGACTTCAGAATCTATGTTCGTTGATTATTTTGCTCAGTATTTTTTACAACCAACTTGGAATGCATTTTCGAAGATATTACATTAAGATTCGCTGCGATAGATAACTTTATTTTCTATTTCTTTCAAATGAATAAATTTATAAGTAACTTCGGCTAGACTACGGGGAGAATTGCCAAAAAATTACACATCGGTTTTTCCCCGTAAAATTGAGGAACAAGTGCGAGACATTAATCTTTAGTGCATGCAATTAATATTCACCCCTGTAATGTCAGTATTATCCGCTCTATCAAAATTATTTTAAAGGAACGTTGCTACTAGTGGCAGGACGGTTTCGGTTATGGAAACTCGTTACGTTTGAGATGAAAGCTTTTGATGCCTTAAAATATATTTTTGAACTTCGCACTCTCTTGTGCTAGTATTTTTTTCAAATAAAAACTTCTTCTTTCTGGCATCGACTTAGGAAAGATTTAGCTCACTAATGTCTACGTTTGTAATGTCTGCATTTGTGCTAAGCAACTCGTTTGTGGAATACAAATCTCTAAAAAGTCTTTGAATCATTGGGTCTCTTCCTAGACCCCACTGTCGTGAACGTCAGAGCCTGGCAGAGACCTGAGTCATGACGTCTATTGAGTCACTCCGTGCTTTTCCAGAGACTCACGCGGCGTAAAAAAAAAATCGTTTTCTCATTTGAGTTTGACCCTCACAGCCGCAATTACAGATCCCTCTTGGCTGCACTTCTTCAATAATTCTTCCTGGAAGCTTCAGGGCAGCGAGGGCTTGCCATTCAGACAATAAACAAAGAAGCTCATTAGCTCAAACGCAGTCGGCATTCCTTTAACTCGGGGGGAGTTGGAGCAGTGAGTTTTGCCGGCAAACACTCAGGAAAGCATCGGACTTCTCTATCTGCAATTTGCGTGAAGAATGTTTTAACTACCGCTACTTCAGCAAACCATGTTAATTGTCTAAGTGCAGTTTTCTTCTATGAAGTTGCTATTGCTTCCACTGCCGCAACTACTATGTTACTGTTGTGGTTTTGTGCCTACAGCCGATATTGCTGCTCTTGCTGTATATAGTGTTGTTGATAATGAAGTGTTGCTTCTACTCTGTAACCACTGCTGTTGTTTCACGGCAGCTGTTGTTATTTCTGCGTCTGTCGCATTGTTGTTGTTACTATTACTGTTGTTGCTGTAGACCCAGCTGCATTACTGTTACGTCATGTTACTCTGATATTACCATGTTACTCTGACATCGTCATGTTACTCTGACATTGTCATGTTACTCTGACATTGTCATGTTACTCTGACATTGTCATGTTACTCTGACATTGTCATGTTACTCTGACATTGTCATGTTACTCTGACATTGTCATGTTACTCAGTCCTTATCCTACTCTCACATACTCACATTTTCGACGTGATCGTGTTAATTTGACACCGTTAAGATTCTCTCTTTTCTTTTCCCATTTTTATTACATTGAAAAAAGACACAAAGGAGACATTTACTTTTTATTACCTTTTTTGAAAACCTCGTTGATCCAAAATCAAGCATCATGCTCAATAATTATCATTTAAAATTTACTGAATAATTGCAAAGCACAAGCATATGATAGATGAATATAAATCCCTGCTATCGTAATTTTGTAATGTGTTGACATTGTATATACATTTTTTGCGGATACTCTGCATAATATTTCTATTATATATGTACAACGTTCAATCTACGTTATGATATGAATTCGTTGTGTCGCTTTAAGAGAACTAGAGAGGAGGAAGATGAGGGAATGTAAAATAACATTTGCATTAGTCACGCAAATTTACACAGAAAGTCAACCACCTTCAAAATTTCCTTTATCAATAAATTTTAGCTATATTGAGAGCATAAGTTTAAAACTGGAACATTGTGCGACGAAATCCATGTAACTTTTCATTGTATTTCAATTTTATTGCTGCTTTTGGTTCATTAACTCAAAATTTGAGCTCTACCAAGAAATTATTGGCTCTAGTTTCCACTGTAAGCTCAGTGTGTGAAGAACACGATATGTCTATCATGCATACAATGTAATTTGGGACTATGCGTACAACAACACAAGGCATATCTTTCATTGACTTTTTTGTGGTACCACTAAGAATGTCTTCACAGTGTGAAGCAATCACCATTAAAAACGCTCCCTATAATTCTGGTTCTTCTTTCTGTTTTACGGGTAAAATTCCCTATAAATCGACCAATGTGTTCAATATACTAAATATTATTCACAACTACCCTCCTACTTATTTCCTAGAGTGTATTGGCACTAGTTAGAAAAAGAATCGCTACTTCGTGTTTGTACCAGCGGTTACTCCAGCCTGAGAAGACGCTCCTTGAAGTCGGAGCTCCGATGTCTGAAAGACTCTAAACTCAGCGAACTCAACTTCTTGCAACTGATACACGCTGGAGGAGCTTTTGGAGAAGCTTCCAGGTAGAACTCGTGATCAAACTTCAAAGAGGAATGATTTGCACGCCATATAAGTTTGTAAAAGTGACGGCGTACTTAATACTCCTGTCAAAAACCATTTCGTTGATGAAACTCCACTGGGAAGTCGCTGTTTATAGAGTAGCAACTCTATTAACTGCCTCTGTCAGTAGTGTGGTAGTACATACGTCTGGATACAAAACAAGCTAAAATTTGTGCTAGCACATTAATTTATTGTGCTCTATATTAGTTGTTTGAGTTTCACACTAAATTTCACACTAAATTTCAGTTTTCAAAAAACTGTATAAATTTTAGCATTGGGAAATTTTATGTTTTTCTTTAAAATTAACCCAATTTGAGATCGATATCTTATTCATAAGTCATAGGGGTCTGTGTAGGATGATGCATCTCAGTTTTTGTTAATTGTTTGTTAATTTGCACTATTTGCTTGCGTTTTTCGTTTTATTCCTCCTCAATACAAGCTATGCTGCTGAACTATGACCTGTGACGTCAAGATTATAACTCCTAATGAATTATATCTTAACGTCTATTAGGTATACTTCATCTAAAAGTATCTTGATTTTTGAATGTATAAATTTAGTTTTAACAAATAAGTATTTACTTACATTTTATATTCTCGGTATTTAGTATTTAAATGATATATTTAGTATTCAGTATTTATATATAATACATTTAATGTAATACTTAGTGCCCATCACTGGGTTAATATCCTTTCCATTTTTATCCAGAATTTGAACAAATTCTAAATCAATGATTTCGATCAAAATTGATAATCCATGTTTGTGATTATTATAAATGTGATGAAAACGATAGCAAATACTAAAGAATTTGCGAACTATTGGTTAAACTTTGAATGTGTCACTTCAGATAAAAGGAAAGTGTATAGAATGTGGCATGAATATGATCAGTGATGGAAACTGTCGTCGCTAGCAGTCGCTGTTCTATCATCTATGATACTATGCATAGAATACCTACCACTTAAGGATTTTATGATAAGGCATTTTTAAAAACCAATGATGTTACATTTCTTATGTACCAACTTTATTGGAAATATACGTTTTTGTTTTTTGTTTTGTTTTGCAGTAACAGCGAGTGATACCGCCATGTAAAGCGTATAAATATCGAGTTAGTGGATGTCCACCGTGACTTGATGCTTGTCGTCGCTGCGTTGAGCTTCTCTCATTGTTCCGAGTCACTGATGAGGACAGCGTGCATTGCTACATCAAGTGCAGTCCAATTCAAGAGACATGAGAATGTAAAAAGGAACCCAGTTTTCTACCAGTCGGAACTTCGTTTTCTTCCGCACCAGTTCTTATTATCATAGATAAGAAAACTCGACCGTAATCTAAATAACAAGCATTGCGGTTTCAGGCAAAGCAATGTGTGCAGCATCAGAAGAACTGCACTGATTTTATGAAACTAAAGTTAGAGATGATGAAAATCTATCTCAAATAAAATTATTATTATATATATGAGCAATGAACCATAAAAAATCTGATCAAATATGAAATTCTTCTCACAAACATCATAAAAATTGTTTAACTCTATTACTGGAATCAATTCAGATACTTTCAGGAGGACGGCGATGCAAAGTCCACCACCTCAGGACTGCAGTCGTGCATGGATTCCACCGGTGACAAATTTACCAGCGTAGCCCCGCTCGACAACGACTAATGAACAGCTCTAATGAAGCCGAATATTTCCCTGGCCTATAATTCGAATTACTGTTTTCATGTCACTGCCACGTAGACGCATTAAATATGAACTATATTGCAGTGTACCAATGATGAGCGAGTAATTTTTTAGGACGAGTACAGCGAATCATTTTAGTGATGAGCTCTCATAGATAACATGACTGTTACTCAGCCGTTCGATGTATATAACTAATTAATTAGGGATTTAATGTATATTGCGAGCTATTACGGGAAGTGAATGGCTGTGGTCATTGGTGGTCCTGCATATAATTGATATTTTTATTATTTAAGGAAATCATTAGCAGTTATTCCGCTACTGATCGACTAGCAGTGACCCACAGTTTCCCTGTCGATACAAAATTAAAGCAATCAAATTGTTAAAATCATAATTTTGGTTCTGCATTTACTGTCAATGCACTTCTTTTCAGCTAAAAAAATTCTATGTTAATCGCCTCCGTTATAAAACAGGTTATTTTCATAATGTGTAATAATTTCTTCAAAAAATAGCTCTTAAATATTTCTGTTAACATATTTTGTGCTCTAAAGTTGGTACATTTTCAATGAATTGATCGTTAAAGAAATATTGCAGTTGCCAAAACTCGGAAGCAACTCAGTCTGGCGTCCGTGTCTATCTTTATGATGCAGTATTGAAATAAGGTTCTTTTCCACTATGCATTCGTCATCATGTATTCGTCATCATGTATTCGTCACCATGCATTCGTCATCATGCATTCGTCATCATGCATTCGTCATCATGCATTCGTCATCATGTATTCGTCATCATGTATTCGTCATCATGCATTCGTCATCATGTATTCGTCATCATGTATTCGTCATCATGCATTCGTCATCATGCATTCGTCATCATGCATTCGTCATCATGCATTCGTCATCATGTATTCATCATGTATTCGTCATCATGCATTCGTCATCATGTATTCGACATGTATTCGTCATCATACATTCGTCATCATGTATTCGTCATCATGTATTCATGTATTCGTCATTCGACATGTATTCGGCACCATGCATTCGTCACCGTGTATTCGTCATTCGACATGTATTCGGCACCATGCATTCGTCACCGTGTATTCGTCATCATGCATTCGTCACCGTGTATTCGTCACCATGCATTCTACGTACACTCACACCGGGATTCAACAGATTAAATACGGGGACATTGACCCCATTATTATTGTCCGTAGTTACCAGTCCGACTGTATGGTGGCCATTACTAACAATAAAACTACGAGATACAAAGGAATTGTATAATCTTGTATTTTTAATCATGGTGAATATCTAGTCTGCCAGTATAAAACACCTGAACACTGCATGCATACACCATAATACCTGTAAACATCATAGACAATGTCACGCTAGATCTCGGTCGGGCCGGGGTTTTTGTTCAATGTTTCCGAAGTCTGTTAAAGTGGGGTCTGTTAAAGTGGGGTCTGTTAAAGTGGGGTCTGTTAAAGTGGGATCTGTTAAAGTGGGGTCTGTTAAAGTGTGGTCCGTTAAAGTGAGGTCTGTTAAAGTGGGGTCCGTTAAAGTGGGGTCTGTTAAAGTGTGGTCCGTTAAAGTGAGGTCTGTTAAAGTGGGGTCCGTTAAAGTGGGGTCTGTTAAAGTGGGGTCTGTTAAACTGAATTATGAGTGTATTTTGAGCCTACATACACTCCCCGCTACAATTGATGTTCTAATGTATGAAAGGACACCGTGTAGCGGAGGGACGTCTTGTTTATGAAAGGAAGGCTGTTGTCTAGTAGGAGTTTTTTGCTTCTATTCGTAAACAATTAACTCGGAGCAGTTATGCAATCATCATAATTTATATTAACATGACATTATCACATCAAAAAATGTATTTATATCTGAGTGTGAACTAAACAGATGATATTTTAACAGTAACCTGAGCATGAACTCAAAGCCTCCATTATTTCTAAATCATTAGTTCATTCATGTTCTTATATGTGTTAAGTGCATACTAAGCGAATGGTCTTAAAAATATGACTTGGACTGCAAATTTTGAGAAACATTTGTGCTAAAGTGTCTTGCATGTAATGCAGTAAGCGCTGCATGTGGTATGTTCATGTGATGTGGACGTAGCGTGGTATAATAGATGTGCAAGTACGAAATCTTAACTTAAAATTACCGAGTCATCGACTTTTTGCCTACGAACGTGCATATTGTTTTGTTATATATCAAAAAAGCCAATTTTCATAGTGTAATCGCAAAACTCATGAGTTAATCTCAATAAATGTAAATGTAATAACAAACAGATGTGGAACCATAAAACTTTGATTTGTTACAACGTTCCTTTGGGTTTTGATTTTAATGATTCATGACACGTTTACAGTAACTTTCCCCGGTCTCATCTTATAGTATCTCCCACATGTAGCATTAGACTTTATCAAGTGCCATGAAATTTTATGTTAACGGGAATAATATACAAATATTGATGATTGTCATTATAATACACCGAATGACATTATTTAAATGACATGATTGATGACAATGATATTAATATGTAGTAATTTAAAGCTTCATCTGGATATTACGAATTCCATTTCTTACCTATTTTCAAACTTTGCTCCAATTGTCCAAACGTATGATAGATATCGCCATTATATTAATTGCTTTAAAATATCTACCACCTATGAATTTATAACACAGCATCTTAAAAACAATAATATATCATATTTTATGAGTTAACTGTTGGGAAATGTCCTGTCTTGTTGTATTCTCTTATATTTCCATTTACATTCAACCTTATCTGTGAAGTTCATACATTTCTGCCACTCTCTTGAAAAACATTTAAATACAAGTCATGTTTTAACTAAGTATCGTTTTTATGTAAACGAACAAGGACACTTGTTTTGACATCTTTGTTTGTAGGCTACATAAAACCCAGGATTTTAAGATGTTTTTTAATATCATTTTTACTTATATTAAGGCACTTTTTGTATCATACGACCAGCTTCAAATTTCATCCTTATAGAAATTTGCCGCCTGATTTGCTTATAACTCCAGCCAATGAATTCCACAGGTTCTCACATCTCTTCTGTTTTAGAAGGAATGACAGTGCATATTTCCCAATCTGTGGTATTTTTAACACGTTAACCGCCATGCCTGATATCAGAGATTTGTCACTACCGCCACGACTTTACCATTTTACGACTTTATCATTTAACCTTCCGTAAATATTTTAAATTAATTTTTGAAAA
>VCRD01004574.1:32842-43922 GCA_006783055.1 Trinorchestia longiramus
TTATAGAAATTTGCCGCCTGATTTGCTTATAACTCCAGCCAATGAATTCCACAGGTTCTCACATCTCTTCTGTTTTAGAAGGAATGACAGTGCATATTTCCCAATCTGTGGTATTTTTAATGAAATGAATAATGTAATTTTCCAATCTATCCCACTGTGCAGTATCACATAGTATAGTCTATTTCCACAGTAAAGAAAGAAAAAAAAAGAAACTCTATTTCCGATAGAGTATTCAGTCCAGAAACATTGGTTTTTCAAATTCTTAATGCTAACATCTTTGGAGTACTGATGATGCTTATCGATAAGATTTTAAGAGTAGTAGTGATGCTTCAAGCGAGATATCCGTCCTCTACGCTGCAACGTAGAGTGGAGGCGCGTAGGGGCGTGTCGATGAATGTGGTGGAAATGTGGCTTACAGCAAGCGCTCAGTGTAGCAGATGCTGAACATTTTAAGCCGCCGAAGGTCAAGCCCAAATAAACCACGGCAGCTACGGATATCGAACCCGGGGTCTTCCCCCATAGCAAGTGGGTATGCTCACCAGTCAATCAATCTGGGAGCAATGAATCATGGGATCAGATTTTCAATGTTGAACCACTACCATTTAAAGCCTAATTATGATGCTTCGAGTAACTGTTCTTGTCCTCTGTAGCGTGACTTGAAGTAGAGCCTCGCAGTAGCGCTCTGATGAGCTCAATGAAAGTCGTTACCTCAGACGTCCTGCGTTGTCAGAAGAACATATATTTCGTCAACCGATGTTCTCTAGATATCGACAGCGGCGGCTATGAGGTTTGAACCCTGGTCTCGCCACACTGTAAGCGGAAATACTTGCCGCTCACCGCTCACCTACTGTAATGGCTTTAATTGGCTGAAACATTTTAAACACACATAAATAAACGTCAGCACCACAGATTAAATGGCTACACTCAAGTTACTTTGCATGGTGGATTATTTACTGAATGAAGAAACATTTAGGTTCCAGTTATTTTACTGCACATTTTTTCCTCATGGGATACCGATATGCTTTCCTTTCTATAATGGCTCAATTGAAAAATTATATCACAACCTTGGTGACTTTGCAGTGGTACCGGAACACAGAATAATAGGGTAGAAAATCATATTAAACCTAACCGTATGTGTAAGAAAAAACGTTCAAATATTTCAAAAAAATACTAACTCATACAGGAGATTTGAGCTTTCCATAGAACTACAAATAGTGATGGGACATCTGTTACTCCCAGCGTCGCCGATTAGTGAGGTACCCGCCTGCTATGCGGAAGGCCCGGGTTCGTTCTCCGTAGCTGTCACGATCTATTTGTGCCTGACTATTGACATCTTGATGAACATGCAACCACCACGCTACGCTCATCGACACGCCCCTCTGAGCCTCTACTTCAAGCTGCAGCGCAGGGGACGAGGACTTTGCTTGACGTATCACTACTTCTCTGAAAACTTTATCAATAGGCACCGTCACTACTCATAAGATGTTAGCATTAAGAATTTTTAATTTATTTTCATTCCCAATGTTAATGTACTGTATACTCTATTGGAAATAAAGTTTTTTTTTGCATTTGCTAGTAGAACTGACAACCAACATAAACAAAACACTCTACCACGTGATGACTGAGCATTTAATTTCATGTAGGAATGTAAACTAAAATATCTCGCTTTACTTTAATCATGTTATACACTAGTTACTTATGAACTAGAAACCATTGAAGTACTGACAGACGTTTCGTAAACAACTACATTTCGCAAGGAAAATTATATTAAATTAAAATTCCGTACGTGCGGAACACATTGTTCTGTTGAAAGTTATATGGTAGACACGAGTGAGTCCAACCAACCAAAAATAAACAAACAATCTTTATTTCCAATCTAGTTCACAGTACATAGACATTAGTACATTGATTTTTCAATTCTTAAGGTTAACCAGCCAGCCGACGAGTGACTGTAAGACGACGATTGCATGGACTCTTCCCGAAACTCCAATATACGTGCAACGAGAAGATAGACTCATACTGTATAAAAAGAATATCAACAGTGCAATGATAGTTTGCTCCACCCACTTGGTAGATTGATGGTAACCTTAGAGGAGAGTTAATTGCATGCTTGCTGAAGACTAGTAGATTATTAATGACAATCAGAGATGTGAAGTTAGAAATTATAAGCTCTAGATTGTAGGTGGACAGTAGTGGAGGCAGTAAGTAGGTGCTTCTCCAAGTCGAGATGCCTCATATCTTCTGTCAAGCCAAGGCTGATGTAAAAGTTTACTGAGGGAATTTTTTAATGTTTTAGGTTTTCAAGATCTGAATCACTGAATAAGTTGAAGAGGAGCTCTTAACATGTCTTCAATGAAACATATCCTCACAAAACGTTTATGCTTGTCATAAATATTTCAAAATTGAGGTTTAATTTTTTTAATTTTATCCAAAACTACCAAAATGTTAAATTTAATTGTTATTAAATTATATGTTTGTTCTCAAACAACTTTATACAATGTTGGAAGTATATACTTTGCTATTTTTAGAATAATTTGGCTAAATTTTTCTTATTAGTGTTTTTTATTCTATTGCTTATAAGTTCTAAATCTAGTTTGTATTTTTTTCATGTCAAATTTTATAGTTAAAAATTACATATAATATAAAAATAATTTTTATGCCTTCCACAGATTCAAAGCCTAAATAGTTCATCTCAATTGTGAGTATGATAAAGGCAATTTTAGTCTTCAATAATCATGGAAGACCAAGACTCAGCAAGTTCTACCAATATTTTGTGAGTGTAATCATGCTAACTAAAATAATAGAAGCTTGATACCACACAATAATATTCTGTGTTGCTTAATATTTTAATATTATTGAATGTATTTCATAATATCAGTGTATCAAAGCTGCTGCTTTTCATTACATCTTTTATTGAGTTTCCATGGCATACTTTCTTATAATTAACTTATGTAAATGTGTTCCACAATTTTCATAAATAGGCTTTCATTTTCATGCATTAATTGTGCTTTGTACAAACATTGTTAGCAAAATCGTACAAAGCTGATAGTATCTCATTGTAGGGAACTGAATTATTATTTTTTTTTCAGAATGAAGAACTTCAGCAACAAATCATCAAAGAAACATTCCAGTTGGTGTCCAAACGAGATGATAACGTATGCAACTTCTTAGAGGGAGGAAGGTAAACATTTCTACTGAAGTTACTCAACCACCATCTTCTTCAATATAATTGTTAACATGTGTTCACTGATGCAGCTGTCACTGTCTCATTTTTATTCTGTTCAACAAATTTGAGTTTGAATGGTGATACTTGAAAATAAGGCATTGCTGATCATAACTTTTTATAGTTTCCTGATAACAGCAAATATACTATTATTACTTGTATACTAATTTTAAGATTTTGAGAGTACATCATGGGGAAAAATTAATGCATATGTTGTCTCATGCACAAGTACCTACAATAGTTCGATGGTGGCCGTAAAATTGTGTCATGCTGCAGTTTAGCCACTCGTACATCCATGACAAAATGCTATAGCAAAACAAGGTAATGGTAGTATGGAATAGAATTTGGAAAATCAACTTATGCTTGTTAGAACAGAAAAAAGTTATTAGCCTTTCATATATGAAGAATAGTTATTTTTCTTGCATACTCTTCAAAATGTTTTTTACTTTTCACAGTCCCTCAGGAATAAGTTCCTCATTTGTCTTTCCAGTGAAAAATTCCTTCTCTCACAATTCTGGCCTATGATTTTTTATAACTTCTGTCCTCTAATTTTCTATGAGTGACAGTTACAAAAGAAACAGGAATATTACTGGGAGAAATATTCCATTATTTCATATTATATCCTGGGTACCCATTTAGTAGATATCTAGATTGGATACTAGCCTAATTTATACAATGAATCAAAATAGAAAAAGTATATGAAAACTTTTATTCCATGAACTAGTATTTTTTGTGCAAACATTGTATTTTTATTCTTCAAAAGTGAATTTTTCATATATAATATTTACAGTAGACTTCTTCTTATTTCATCTCACAGTTGTCAACCCATTCATAGCTCTCCTACATTTTTTGAGCTTTTCTCTAAAACTTTCCCAGTTTTATAGTTTCTTACAAATTTCTTCATGAAATGTATGTTACTTTTAACAAATGTAAGTAGGATATAATTGGGAGAGTTCAATGCAGTTTTGGGTGTTCTTTGTTGCTATCAATGGCCAAATATCACTCTAAGTAATTGTGTGGTTCCCCCCTAGTCTCATTGGAGGATCCGACTACAAGCTCATCTACCGACACTATGCCACTCTATATTTTGTGTTCTGCGTGGACTCTTCTGAGAGTGAACTCGGAATTTTGGATCTCATACAAGTAGGTTCAGAGAACCAGTTCACCTTAATCTGTGCATACTTGTGAAAGTTATTAATCTTAACCTTTCAAATTTAAATAAATTAGCCTTTCATGTTTATGCTTTGGCTCTTTGAGTTCGTTTTGCCTATATCCCGGACACTTTTATTTTAATCTGCGTTGTTTTTATTTTCTGGATCTCAGATCATGTTTTGACTTACCGCCTCAGGATAGGCCATAATTTTCAACCAATCAGGGAAGCCCTTGCTAATGAACCTTCCAGAAAGGTTGGCTTCTAGAGACTAGTTATACGTTACACTTAGCTGTAAATGCCTTTGTACTGTGCGGAAAAAGGTAAAATAATGTCACATTTCTTTAAAACTGAGCTGGAATAGAATCTATTTCTCACTGTGTCAACATGGCATGTTGTTTCTTGTGTAAAAAGGGAAGTAACTCTCTTTTACATATTTATACGGGACTTGAATAGTAACCCAAGAATGGACCAAATGGTTTATTCCTGTTACTCTTATTTCATATTATTTTTGACAACATGGTGCGCGCATCACGCTCTCTTGGGAGAAAAATACGAGGTAAATATCCAAGGACTGCTATAAACAGGACGTGCACTACCATGTAGCTGACTACGGTAGCGGAGGCCAGTTCACAAAGCTCAGTTTGCCCCCATCTGTTACAGTGCGAACATAGTCGTAGTCTGTCGCTTGGTTTGAATTGGACATTGTTGTTTGTTTCGAGGCACATTTCTGCATTTCTAAGTGGATACTGTTTGTTTACAAAGTTTATTGCTAATTATATGTATTAAAACTGCCGAACAAGTGTGGAGTTGTGTGAACAAATGAAATCTCTCCCAGTATCTTCAATGTGCCTGCTTTATGTCTGCCATCTCCAAAACCTACACCTCGCCGGGCGAAAGTTGAAGACCAACAACTGAGGTATTTTCTTCAGAAGGATAAGATTACTTCATTTGATGCTTTCAAACCTGAACGCAACCTGCAAAAGCAGTATAAGAACTTGATTATTTCAAGATCGAAAGAAAGACTTGTGTGTTTTTTCATAAACGGCTACTTCAGTGAGTGTAGCCTGTCTGTGATTGTCAAAGACAAGCCCTCTTTGTGTTCCCCTTAACGCTCAGTGCGTTCAAGAACGGGATTAGTGTACCACTGTTCAAGACATTTCATCCCAACAATGGTTTGAGATCGTATACTCGGTTCGACGAAACTATGCGCTTAGCAATGCACTATGACATCCCGTTTGACAAAACGATCCAAAATATTGTGACTCTTCTTTAAGCTCACACATCAGCCTGTGTCCACACCGAGAAGGAGAAAAAGTTGGTATTTTTGACACATCAGTTGGAACTTTTATTACAGAAGCAGTTTTCCATGAATGATTATTGTTTTGCTCTTCAATCATACCCAAAGTGTGATTATGAACAGCTCAGAGACTTTGGTGCTGCCATGCAAACGCAAGCTGCAGTACATCACTTCATCTATTGACAAGGACCAGGTGCTGAGGGAAACATTTGAGAAAGTCCAGACACTGCAACTGAAGAATGTGTTTCTCTTGGTAGATGAAGTACAGATTCGCCCAACTGTTTAATTTTCTGGTGGGTTGCTGAGTGGCATGGCCGAGAACAACCGAGACTGCAAGGCCACTTCTATTCTAATCACTAGGTGATTGCAGTGCCACAGCCAAGCATCCTCTTGACAACGAGCGTGTCTGGTTTCTCCTTTTTGACACAGTACATCTGCTAAACAACTGGAGCTACATCTGCTGAAAAACTGCATCCGCAACAACAGGATCAGTGAGAAGGGCCAGAAGATCAGTCTTGACAATGAAACACGGCATCATTTGCAAACATCAAGGAACTGTACGAGTCTAAGAAAGGCAGTATTCTGACGACTACTACACTCACTCAATTTGCTGTCAACCCCTCAAATTTGCTGTCAATCCCTCGGAGAGGAGAAAGACTAGCAAAAGAATGCACTCCTTCAGACCTCTGTCAAGAAGGCCCGGTTGGCTGACTAATCGCTGCAGTTTGGTAGGTTTTTGCTTCTATGTCTGTTTGTTTATATGCGTGAATGTTTGTATGTTTGGTTGTTTGCATTGGAAAAGGTTAACTATAATCAATTTGTAAAGTCTAATAATTCATGTTAAGTCCGGTTAAAATTGGTATTTCAAAGCATTTCTGTGCTTTAAACCATTTAAAATTCACTGTAAAACCTTATTATCGCTGCTTTTGCTTGAAAGGAATAATTTTTGATCAATTTGTCCGATAGAAAATGTTATGTTACTAAGAATGCAATGGCCTCCGCTAGCGTAGTCAGCTATATGGCGGTGCACGTCCTGTTTATAGTAGTCATTTAAAAATGTCACATTTCTTTAAAACTGCGCTGGAATAGAATCTATTTCTCACTGTGTCAACATGGCATGTTGTTTCTTGTTTAAAAAGGGAAGTTACTCTCTTTTACATATTTATACTGGACTTGGATAGTAACCCAAGAATGGACCAAATGGTTTATTCCTGTTACTCTTATTTCATATTATTTTTGACAACATGGTGCGCGCATCACGCTCTCTTGGGACACAAATACGAGGTAAATATCCTATATTGTTGTGAGCAGGTGTTCGTGGAGAGCCTGGATAAGTGCTTTGAGAACGTGTGTGAGTTGGACCTAATATTCCACGTGGATAAAGTGCACTTCATCCTCAACGAGCTGGTGATGGGAGGCATGGTGGTCGAAACTAACATGACAGAGATCATCACCAGGATAGAGGAGCAAAACAAGCTTGAGAAGCAGGAGGTGAGCAGCGTTACAGCGTTCTTAGTGTAAATAAGTACAGTATATCATTGGGAGCCCCATGTAGTCTCAGATAGTGGGACAGAACGTGCTTGGAAAGTTAGAGTTTCTATTTTCTGTGTCAATATTGTCAGGATGTTCAAAATGTTAAATTATTCTGAACATTCAGCCCTCAATGGATGTTTTCAGTATTTCCCCTTTATGGGGTCATTCCCACTTTATGAGAGGGAATTATTTCCCTCTTGATTTCCCATTATTAGATTATATTTATTTATTGGATCTTGATTCTGCTTTCACTCTCAGTAAGGGAGACTAGCGACTTGAAGTTAGTCCTTCATTATTTCTGTTCAGTTGTGCTGCAATTCTTCAGAACAAGATGGTCATTATGTGACGAAGAAACTTTATTTTTGTAACTCGGTCTTGGGCGATAAAAATTATTGACCTCTATATCTCGACCTTACCTGAAGCCATTTTGATTGAATGTAGTTTACCAATTTCTTCGTAGATATTTTTAAATAGACGGTTAGGTCGGCATTTTGAAACACGTATTTCTCATTGTAGTCAAACTGTACAATGAAAATTACTATTATTGTTGTCTTCGTATTGAGGTACACTCGTAACCTACAATAGTGTTATGGGAGGCTTGATGCTTTACTGCATGAATTATTTTACAGTGATAGAAAGATCTTTGTGATATAGTAGGTATATACTAGTGTTGGTGTCCTTCTATCGAAGTATGTATACTAGAACAAATTAAAATTAATAGTTTTATATGTACGAGTATGGGTGTGTGGTATATATGGCACAATGCAGTTAAGACAAGTTCCAGCTTGAGGTATGTGCCACGTGGGACACATCTGGCACTGATGAGTAATTGTGATATTGCAGGCCGGCATTGCTGCAGCACCAGCCCGGGCTGTGTCTGCTGTCAAGAATATGAATCTGCCGCAGCAGATCAAAGACATCAAGCTTCCTGACCTTCCCACCGCCATCAACAACCTCAAATTCTGAGAATAAATGCTTCTCTACCGCCATCAACAACCTCAAATTCTGAAACTAAATGCTTCTCTACCGCCATCAACAACCTCAAATTCTGAGACTAAATGCTTTTCTACCGCCATCAACAACCTCAAATTCTGAGACTAAATGTTTCTCTACCGCCATCAACAACCACAAATTTTGAGACTAAATGCTTCTCTACTGCCATCACTGGATAGTTCTGAGACTAAATGGTTCTCTACCGCCATCACTCGATAGTTCTGAGATCAAATGCTTCTGTACCGCCATCTCTAGAAAAATATATGCATGATTTATCAGCTTCTAGACATGATTGGTAATACTTGAAGTATGTAGAATACAAGCTTTTATTTTTGAGGTAAATTATAAAATCTGCGCTCGTGATCAATGCTCTTGATTTGTTCCACTGAATTCCTGTGTGGACTAGTCAGTAATCTCAAGTTGTTAAACTAAATATGCTGATGCCCTTAACAGTCTCAGTTTAGAAGACATGTAAAACACATCCCCCCTTATGCAGCAGAGCCAGTCTAACAGAACGCTCAATGACTGACGCCTATCCCGAATAAAACGAAGGAAATCTCATTAGTTCTGCGTGAGTCTGTGAATTTGATCAGCTTTAGTTCAGTTTACTGCCATTCAGCTTCTTAGTGCTAGTCCAATAAATTGTCAAATATCCCCCGAATTGGGCTTGTATAACCGGCCTTGTTTTTAAGTGAAGGTAGGTTTTCTATTTACTGTTATTTGTAATCATCAACTCCATGAATTGTGGCTCTTTTCTATTCAATGAAATCAGAAAGCGCTACAACAAAGGAGTTTCTACCTGTATGAGCAGTTTCATATTTTAAAGATTTGTGGAAGTATCTAAGTAGGTGGCAACTCGCAATCATTTGGGTCTTCTAATCGTCAATGCGATCAATTTTTCTAGTATTGTGTCATATTTGTATTGAGGTTGTGTGGTCATGGTTTCAGAGATGACCCGTGGACTGCACGCCAGGAGGAGCATGGCTTTGAGATGTATTCATGTACCACGACTCAAGAAATTTCTAATGAAAAGCATTTCTCGTGAAAAAGTTTACAGTACTTGAAAGAATTATCTCTGTTGCTCTACGTACATTCCAAGGATCAATAAATTATAGTATTAGCTAGAGTATCTTTTTTTCTACTTTTCATGGGACCAATGAATTAATTTTTGGTTTCATTAGCTCTGGGATTTTGAATTGTGGTGTATCTTTCACATAGACTTGCCACCACTCGAATCATTTCGCAGTTCTCCAAAAATAACACGTCTGTTTTCTGTCATTTTATCAGTGAAGACTACGACCAAAGACAAGCAAGATCATTCACACAAATAATGTTTTATACATGTATGTGAGAGCCCCCTGGTGATCTTAGCAACCAGGGTACCCATATCTTGTGGGTTTACCCCCGCTGTATCAGGTAATAGTTAGTACATCTCTATCGTCTGAGATGTTAGTACGTCGACAGCGATATCATTTCACCATGGCTAATTCCCGTGAGAACAATGATTTAAAATTCATTGTAAAGTTTTACGGCTGAAAGCATGACCTCAACAACGATAGATCTGGTAAACCTGTTGTTTGTGAGAAACTTTGTCGTATCGCTTGAGAATTCTAATTTGAGTTAAATTAATGTTGGTTGGTTATTTTAGCTGTTAAGTTGGTGTTATACTTTGAAAGGAGAAGAACTCGAGGCTGTGCTGTTGACTCAGTTACAACTGACCAGTCTGTACGGCGCCGTGAAAATGAAGCATTAGGTATATAGTGAATTATATATTTATTTCTACGCTTCCTCTTATTATCCTAATTACTGATGCTGTTCTCAGGGAAATTGAGTACTCAATAGGGCACCTCACCAACAAAAAATTCATATTTACATTATTTTGCTTTGTATTTTTTTGTGTTTTACTCTATCAATGAACTGAAGAATTATCTATCATAAAAATTTTCTAATTAATTTTCTTTGATTCCGGAATGCTGCATTACCAAATTTTCAACGCAAAGTTCAAAGTTGATGCACTAAATTTCCTATTTTTTCGGTGCTGCGCTCCGTAACTTCCATGGTCGAAAATTAATACAAACTTACAATTACATTATGAATTTTACTAGAACCTACGAGCATTTTTAAGAGCTCCGAGTTGTGATTATTATTTGATATATTTCACCGGCGTACGCAATGCTGGGCGAGAGACATCATGTGGTCAGCCACCGTAGTCGAGTGGTCTGCGGCCCGTGTTCTGTATCGGGTCTCTGCTTGTGCAGAAAGACTGCGTGCGGGTTCGAAACCCGGCAATGAATACGAGCTATTTCTCGTTTCACGCCGTGAGCTCGCACTTATCGGTAAGACCTCAACTCATCACCCATGGCCACATCCCAGGATCGTTGCATGGAGCTCACCGTCATCCTTACTCTAAGAATGTTAACCTTAAGAATTTAAAAACCAATGTACTAAATGTCTATGTACTGTGTACTTGATTGGAAATAAAGGTTGTTTTTTTTTTTGGTCCAACATCATTACGTAGACCGTACTTCCAATTCACGACAGCGTAGTTTTCTACCACACGAGCATTGTGCATAGACAAGTATTCCAATGCTCTTCGCACCAACACTTTTTATGCGACATTCACTTCAGAATTATAAGAAAGTCCAATTGTGTATTGCGCAATTGTTCCGCTCGAGACCATGGTATGATGAGTGAACTTCGCCGCATGCTGAATAGAAAGCTCGTCTCGGCGGGGTAAAGCTGTAAAAAATGTGTGGAGCTGTGTTATGCTTGCTGCACCTGGTGTTATGCTTGCTGCACCTGGTGTTATGCTTGCTGCACCTGGTGTTATGCTTGCTGCACCTGGTGTTATGCTTGCTGCACCTGGTGTCATGCTTGCTGC
>VCRD01004575.1:14849-29567 GCA_006783055.1 Trinorchestia longiramus
TGCTGTGTGCTGCTGCTGCTACTACTGTGTGTTGCTGCTGTGTGTTGCTGCTGTGTGCTGCTGCTGCTGCTGTGTGCTGCTGCTGTGTGCTGCTGCTGTTGGTGTTGTATAATTTAAATATAAATAAATTTAGCAACAGAACCAACAAATTAAACGAAACAACTTATGAGACATTAATTTAAGAGAATTTGAGGATACAAAGTTAGGAAGCAAGTGCAAACTTCGTGACTTTGTTGCTACAACACAAGCGTCGCTGCCAGCAACAACACAACACAAGCGTCGCTGCCAGCAACAACACAACACAAGCGTAGCTGCCAGCAACAACACAAGCGTAGCTGCCAGCAACAACACAACACAAGCGTCGCTGCCAGCAACAACACAACACAATTCTACAGAAACAAAACTTGAGATTTACAAACAATGCGTGCATCAGTGTACGTACAACTAAAGTAGCATGTTTGTGTAAATGTGTAATTTAATCGCACGCTTGCACAATTTAACCGCACGCTTGCACAATTTAACCGCACGCTTGTGTAATTTAATCGCACACTTGTGTAATTTAATCGCACACTTGTGTAATTTAATCGCACACTTGTGTAATTTAATCACACATTTGCGCAATTTAATCGCACGCTTGCACAATTTAATCGCACGCTTGCGCAATTTAATCGCACGTTTGTGCAATTTGATAGCACACTTGTGCAATTTGATAGCACACTTGTGCAATTTTATAGCACACTTGTGCAATTTAATCGCGCGCTTGTGTAATTTAATCGTACGCTTGAGCTAAAATACCAATCAAATAACGCTTTGAAACTCGAGCAGAATTGACGACCAATTAAAAGTGGCAATCGAATAATGGATTAAGAACTAGAGCATAATTCACAATTAATCAATAATAGCAATCGAATAATGGATTGAAAACTAGAACACAATTAATAATCGATGGAAAATGTCAATCCATCAATAATAGCAATGAGATAACTGATTGAAAACTAGAACACAATTAATAATCGATCAAAAATGGCAATCAATCAATAAAAACACTCAAATAATAGATGGAGGACTAGAAGTTAATAAATAGTCTACAAAAATTGCAATCAATCAATCAATCAATCAATCAATCAATCAATAACAGCCATCAAATAATGAATTGAAAACTAAAACAATTAATAATCGATTAAAAACGGCAACCAATCAATCAATAAGAGCAATCAAATAACTGATTAAAAACTAGAACACCATTAGTAACCAATCAAAAATGGCAATCAAATAACTGATCAAAAAGTAGAACACCATTAGTAACCAATCAAAAATGGCAATCAAATAACGCTTTGAGAGCTCGAGCACAATTGACAATAACAAAAACCGGAGCACCGCCCACAAGCCGTCCGCAACACGGGAATTTTTCAAGGATTTACAGCGCTCGACTGACATGCAAATGGCCAATTAGAAATTCATGGCAACCTACGATTGCGGTGCCAGACACCAATCAAAGAACAATAGAAACAGGTCGTGCTGGTGCAAGATATGTATCGTATAGTCATGCAACAATTCCACTATATGATAATGCACAGTTTGTTGCTTGCTTGGTCCGTGTCTCTGTGACGCTCTTAAGGATTTAGATAGGAGGAAATTCGGTAGGGTGTACATGTATTGTAAGCATTGTATTGTGGATACCAAAGGCACATCCTTCAATGTGGAAACTCCTTCGCAAAGCCCGCGTCCACTGGCAAATCAAACGAAAAAAATCAACAAAAAACACTTGAATTTTCACGTGTGGGTCTACTAGTAAAAATATTAAGCAGAAAGACAAAGAAAGAAAAAATACGGTAAATGGAAGCAATTGAAAAAATGTGCTGTCCGTGTTCTCTGAATTTTAGGTTGGTATCTTGAGAAAAACTTTGTTCGTTATGTAAATTTATGATCTACATTTAAGTCATGTTTATTCATAGTTTTTTGACCAAGCAACTCCAGAAAACAGCCTCGCTGCCTTGTGATCATATGGTAATTTTAGTGACCACTCATGAAGTTACATGAAAAACAATTCTTCTTTAATCGTATTTTCATCTAACACCACGAAGTTAGTTCGAGTGATGAAATTACTCTAAAGCCACATAGTTATTTCTAGTCATGAAATTACCCCAACACCCGTAGAGTTACCTCAGATGCTTTACATTACCGAGGTATTGGTCCATTACCTTCACTAGTTATGATTTCGATCCATATGTAGTGGCATTTTATTATGACATTCTTTACTTAACATGAAGTAATATGCATGTTCTTGTGATTGCATTCATTCCTTCATGTATGCTTTCCATGTTAAGGTAATAAATTGTATATGATATAACAAAAAGTAAATGGTACACAGTGCATGGTACACAGTGCATGGTACACAGCACATGGTACACAGTACATGGTACACAGCACATGGTACACAGTACATGGTACACAGCGATCAACTTTTCAATTGTTAACGCTAACATCTTAAGACTAGTGATGCTGCTCCAGCTGCAGTAGAATTCCTTTAAACCGGCGCTCGCTGACGAAGCTTTATATATTTATTCATTATGTTTATTTCTTCTTCAATTGCTTGAATGCAATTGATATTGTTTTCCTTTTATGTCTATGAATTGTTTGTCGTTACGTGGGTGATATTAACCGGCAAATGCAAAGTCCCATAAGTGCCGGTTAAAAAGACCTAATGTACATTAATCTGTATGTTGAAACCTACTATATGTACAATACAATGGTTAACAACTCATAACTTAATATTTAATACAATGGGACTAACGGGTTATCAGTAAGAACGGTTATATACACTATATAAGCATAATCTTCATAATTACTTCGCTTGAAACACTGCCTGGGTCATTTTCGAATAAAACTACGCGTTTTTTCTGAATAAAACTACACGTTTCTTTCGAATAAAACCACGTTTTTTTTCGAATAAAAACGTTTCTTTCGAATAAAATACACATTTGTTTCGAATAAAACTACACGCTTCTTACTGAATAAAACTACACGCTTCTTTCTAAATGAAACTACACACTTCTTTCTGAATAAAACAACTTTTTTTAATAAAACTACACGTTTCTTTTCGAATAAAACTACACGTTTTTTCGAATAAAACTACACGTTTTTTTCTAAGAAAACTACACGTCTTTTTCGAATAAAACTACACGTTCTATCTGAATAAAACAATAAAAATTAGATATAAGTAATCTTTTAACCCTTCAGCAGTCCCAGAAAATTTGCTGATTCTGGCCACACAACATTCACAATAAATATCGATGTACAAAAAATACATTGGACTCCATTGGTGAGGATTGGTAGAATAGCGAAGAAAGATCATATCTGTAATAAAAACATGAGACCTATAAGTAGGTCTGCGACGTGTCAAGTTTATTGTTATTAGTTACACTTTAGAGTACCACATGTGGGTCTCAAGCGCCACAAATTTGGTAAATTGAGATCTGAGACCCACATGTGGTACTCAGACGTTCCAAAAGACACTGCTGAGTACCACATGCGGGTCTCAGACAGGGAAAGGGTTCAATGGAGTTTTAATTGAAACTAAACAAATAGCAAGCGACGGGCTATCATGAGGTACAGACCTTAAAAGGTTCGTACAAACCATGGCCTCACAAAGAGCTATGTGAGGGCGTACGCGGGTGAGTGCTCTACACAAGACCTATCTATACCTTCTTGCAACCACGCCAATTTAACATCCAACAATTACCATTGAAGGCCTACAGATAGGTAAAAATGCAGCGTTAGTTACCTTAATGCACGGAGTCGCAGAGTATCCTATCATCATCACAGCGCTGGCCAAAAAAAAGGAAGTTCTCTGCACAGGTACGCAAAAGGTGTAACTCTAGAGCACTGCCAGGGGACTGCTAGCGAACGACACGCACACCTTCACTTCACAGAGGCTCAGCGATAACTGAGAAGCAAGGTCTAAGGCTCGTTTGTATGACAATCTCTATTCCTTTGAAGAGGAGGCCAGTCCCAATAAATGCGACATGGCAACTCCCCCGCACAGTCCTTTTTAAATATTTATGTAACGAGTTGGGTTCAGGACAAGTCGATTAAAATCATTGAACTGACTTGTATTGTGGTTTAGAAGTTAGTTGTAAATGACATTTAACGGAGACGGAGCCTTGGGAAGGAGAAATCGGAAGACCGGTTCTTTCGTCGCTATATCCATTCAGGTGCCGAACGGCATGACTCATAGAAAATCGAGCTAAAACTTGCTGAAAACAGAGGTATTTTACTCGAATTTTTCTCGTTAGGTTACAAAGAACTTCTTCAAAAAAAGAGCACTTCTAATAGAAGAGATAGGACATAAGGAAGCGAAAAACGACGCAGCAAATTCGAGAAAATTCAACCTTCGAGACTCAACTTCTTAAATACTGCCAGCTTGATACAGAAAAAGAATCAGTGCCGTCAAGCCAAGCGTATCAGCGATACGAAAAAAATACTACCGACCAAGGTCAAGTGAAAAGTTGACACTCAGATTACATAGCAATGGTGCCTTTGCTTCGTGTTTGTGTGAGAGAAATGCGGAAAGATTTACTAGGCGTAGTAAAACTATTGGAATTTCTACAGCTCAACGATGCATGGAATGTTTTCTTTCGTACATCGGAGTACTCTCATTGCATAGGTGGTAAAATCAATTTACAAATCATTGTTCGGCAGAAAATAAAAAGTTGTTGATCTACATTAATATAACACCACTAGCCACTTCCCGTGGAAATTTCACGATTTAGATTTAACTAATTTGAAATCATAGAGATAAATGCATAAAAGATTTACGACGAATTATTGTGTTTTAAATGAATACTTTTCATGAATATTTACAGAACTTCCATTCTGTATCTTATCTACTGATAACATGGCCGTGTAATAAAAAGAAAACTAATAACAGAGAAAGTTGAGTATTTTATAATGATCAGGCGCCTTTGGTATCCACAATACAATGCTTATAATACATGCATACCCGTTCTGATTACAGTTCAATAATTTTTCTTCACTAATAGATAGGAAGTAATGGGACGGACACGCACAAAGAGAACGATAGAGAGATGGAGATGCACTGTCTATTATCCCACCAAATAATAATACAGATTACTGCTTGCTTGGTCTGTCTCTCTGTGACGCTTTTAAGGATTTAGATAGGAGGAAATTTGGTACAGCATACATGTATAGTACTCATTGTATTGTGGATCATAAGACACAGACACATCATAAGATCGATGTATCATAAGACAGACATCATAATATAGATAGATCATAAAATCGATATAGATAAAAAAATGTCTTCGTGCAGAAGCTAAATAACTTGACGAATTATTAACTTCTTCATGCCTGAGTTAACATGCACTGGAATATAAAATCATTTTACGAAAAAAGTTATTGAAAGACTACATAATTCAACAAGTACAATAGTTATGAAACTCCCTTAATAGCAGATAATCGACACCCTTAATAACCTAAAAATAGTAGTGACTTTACTGAAGACTATGGTCTACCACAATCCTGACAAAGCTGAAGTTTCATTAGGTGTTGGAACTCTAGTTTAGTATGACGTCTAGTGTCAATCCCACTCTATAATAATACGCAGTTTATTGCTTGCTTGCTTGGTCCATCTCTCTGTGACGCTCTTAAGGATTTAGATTTGAGGAAATTCGGTTGAGTATGCATGTATTGTAAGCATTGTATTGTGGATACCAAAGGCACATCCTTCAATGTGGAAACTCCTTCGCAAAGCCCACGTCCACTGGCAACTCAAACGAAATAATTCTGTAAAAAAACAAGTCAATTTTCACGGTGTACTAGTACGCGGGTCACAAACAATGTGTACATTTTTAAAAGGCTGTAGTTTGAATACTACTGGTATTCATAATGTGTACATAAGATGGGTAATAACGTATTTTGGACACAAAATAAAACTTTAGATATTGTTCTTTCAAATGAGCCCTGTCCTAGCCTCCTAGCACCAGTAGTACTCAAACAACAGCATTTTAAAAATTTACGCATGTTTTTTAGGACACCCTCTATTAATAGATTTTCGGTGCGAGCGTATTTCTTGAAAACTAGCAGACCCACTCGTGAAAATTCACGTGTTTTCTTCTGAACTTTTACGTTTGATTTGCCAGTAGACGTGGGCTTTGTGAAGGAGTTTCCGTAATGAAGGATGTGCCTTTGGTATCCACAATACAATGCTTACAATTCATGTATACCCTACCGAGTTTTCTCCTATCAAATTTCCTAAAAGCGTGAGAGAAAGACGGACCAAGCAAGCTAGCAAGCAACAACCTTGTGTATTATATGACACTAGTGCAATGCCCGTTAACAATTTTTTCCCTAACGAATCAGTTTTGGGCTTGGGAAGAGAATCAGTTTTCTATCGGACGAACAACGTCTTTCTTGCTGTCGAAGTCTTGCTGCTTCTCTCTTATGGTTGGACACGTTTCTATCCATGTTGGCCTTCTTTGCCAGAATTTTATTCTGAAATATCCTCTATTATCTCTTTGAAGCTTTTCAAGAAAATCACAATTCCGAAAGCAATAACTCAATTTCCAAAATCTTTGGCCTTATACTAAGTGGTAGCCAGGTTACTGGTCAAACCAATTTAAAACATTTCTTTTCGCATTATCAATTAAAAGAGAGCGTCCACTCACGGATATTATCCTAGCATGCATTTCGGTGTGTCTCAATTTTTCGCGGCAGTGTACCCGTGCCATCAAAAATGACGGCAAAAAATATTTATAAATCTTTCTCGTGATAATCTTTCTCTCGCTCGTCTTTTTCGCTCTCGATTACGTCTTTTTTTCGTTCGAGTGGAGTTTCCATGCTTAAGCTTATTTCAAAGGTAACTTATTTTTCTTGTGACAGTAATAGACACTAAGAATACAGTATTTTTGAGCCGCAATATACCGCCGAACTCGGTATCCACGATACGGACTCGAAAAGGGGTCACACGGACGGACGGACGGACGGACGGACGGGACTCTTATTATTATAGTGATATACATATAGTGGAATAACTGCAAACTGGTAATTCTAAATTAAGGTACCATCATCTATACTATAATAACAGCCCCATCCGTCTTTCCGTGTGTCACACTCTTCCAATCGATAGCTTTGATATTAAGGATAAAGCTTAAGAAATACAAGAAATCATTCTATTGCATTATTTTTCTGTGGCAATTCAATTCCCTTTCACTTGCATTATGGTATCCAGAATACACAATCTGTTTATTTTTACAAATAGAAATTTTCTTTGGACCTTTTTCTGTTGAAATTCATCATGAAGCTTTGATATTTTTAATTTAAAATGCAAAAAGAAATGTTTTAAATTAGTTTGACCAGTAACTTGGCTACCACTTAGTATAAAGCCAAAGATTTTGGAAATTGAGTTATGGTTTTCGGAATTGTGATTTTCTTGAAATAGTTTTAAAAAGGTACTTTACTTATGGGCAACCCTGTATAATAGACGCTCTTACGGATTTAGATAAGAGGAAATTTCGTAGAGTAGACATGTATTGTAAGCATTGTACATATTGTGGATACCAAAGGCACATCCATAAATGGGGAAACTCTTTCGCAAAGCCCGCGTCCACTGGCAAATTAAAATGAAAAATTTAGTAAAAACCGTGATTTTTCACGAGTGGATCTAGTGATTGTAACACGAAGTACGTGTATAATTTTAATAAGTAAGATAAGATATGGCCCAAATTTCCAGTAATCTTTAAGAGTGGAGGTTTATGATCAAAGGTGTAGCCGAGATACCACAATTTAATGATGAAGGGTGTAACACACATAGATACAATCGTATTAATATATAGATAAAAATGTACACGTTCATGCAGTAAACTATTCGAAATGCAACGCAATTTTCTATACCACTTGACAAAAAATGGTCAATATGCACCGAGATATTTCGATTAGTAGAGATTTTTTGTCTCAATTCGAAGCACAATTTTCGTAGGAGAAAAAGCTTCCCGTTTTCCAGTTCAAAGTGCAATTGCTGTAAGAAACAAGACAATGCTTCCAGTTTATTATTCTTACAGCATATAATTCTAATAGACCATTTAGGTTAGAGACATTGCTTTCAGCTTCTTTTATTCTTAGAGCTTTCATATGTAATATTTGTTTATGATATGCAGTGGAATCCTAATCAGGTGGAGCAGCACCTCGCTATCATTTACCACTACTGTTAACTACTACTATTTAATACTACTATTTCCTACTACTATTTAATACTACTATTTCCTACTACTGTCTACTACTACCGTTAACTGCTACTATCTAATACTACTATTTCCAACTACTATTTAATACTACTGTCTACTACTACTACTACTACTACTGTTTACTACTACTATTTCCTACTACTGGTAACCACTATTATTTCCTATTACTATTTTCTACTTCTGTTATCTACTACTATTACCTACCACTGTTAACTATTACGGTACGTGATAACGAACAGAAGCAGTCCGCCTGTGAGCTGCTTTGTATCTAAATTAAAGGCAGTCTGGACTTGGTACATCAAGGCAGTGTATACAATAGTTGTCGCACTCAAACAGCGTTAACCTCAGAAAACATGTGCATCTGATTATGACCAGCAAGAACCTGGTGAGTGACAGACATACATTTTGTTTATCTCGTTGACATACATTTTTGTTAATCAACCCAACGCAATTCAACGCAATACAACCCAACCCAACCCAACGCAATACAACCCAACCCAACGTAACGTAACACAACAACAGCGCAGCACAACACAAAATAAAATCGCCACACAACACATCACCGACACAACTTACTACTTCCAGACAAGTTTGGTGTGACCCTGCTGCATTTATTAAAACTTCTCCAGCGCTGAGATAGATGCACACAATGATACATTCGTGTTACACAATGAGACATTTGTGTTACAGACACAATGATACATTCGTGTTACAGACACAATGATACATTCGTGTTACAGACACAATGATACATTCGTGTCACAGACACAATGATACATTCGTTTTACAGACACAATGATACATTCGTTTTACAGACACAATGATACATTCGTTTTACAGACACAATGATACATTCGTGTTACAGACACAATGATACATTCGTTTTACAGACACAATGATACATTCGTTTTACAGACACAATGATACATTCGTTTTACAGACACAATGATACATTCGTGTTACAGACACAATGATACATTCGTGTTACAGATACAATGATACATTCGTGTTACAGACACAATGATACATTCGTGTAACAGACAATGATGCATACGTATATATATTGCAACAATAATTGTGTAGTAATGAGAACCAGGAAACTAATATAGGCTGTCTACAAAGTTTCTTTATAATTCCACTCTTTCAGTAGCAAGTAAATAAAAGACAAAATAGAGTAACAGTTTAGGTAGCCCGCATCAACTCAGCCCTGTTAGCTACAAATGAACCTAGCCATAAAACTAACGTTGCCTTAAAGCTTTTTATGGCCTTTTAATCACATGCTTGTTTACACGCCTACTAATTCTGACGCTTCAGCTTATCCCTAAATAAGCTGGCATACAAATTTAAGAATACTGTAAAAGTACAGAGTCTCGATGTTTGAATAAGTTGTACAAAATTTCATACGTAAATCATGCAACGAACAGAAACATTCAGTTAAGTGATTTAAATCCTTAGACAGGATTTGATTTAATCCTACTTAATTTGCAGGATCAAGCTGTGAATTTTTCGTTTACATATATGACTTCACGTGTACACAGTGTGTAATGAGTGTGCTATGTGTATATAACCAATGTCGGTGATAAACACGAAATAGTAAACACATCGTTGGATTGTATTTAAATACTAAATACCTGTAATGTAATTAAATACTTTAGTAAATACTTCTCTCTTAAAATTTTCATATTGAAAAATCAAGATACTCAAACATTGAGCGTACTTAATACGCGTTAAAATATAATTAAGTTAGAGTTATAATCTTGGCGTCACTTTAACACGTTGCCTCCGACTGCCTGACTGGTGTAAAACTTCACTTTGTACGCATAGTCACTAAAAGGATCTGAAAAAATTACAGAACCTAACCTAAGTGGTACACATACGTACCACTTCGGAGTCAACGTGTTAACGTGTACGTGCGCTGTACTGTCGTACGAGAAACTAGCTTCACTATAATTGAAACGCGACTAGAATATCAAGCTGCAGGACTAACATTTATTATTGTCTAAAAATTTGACTTGACCCCTGCAACCCATAAATTATAGAGAAGAAAGAGTGAAAGAAGTGTACAAAGTATCATTTTACATTCACCTACTATTTTTCATTTAATTTTAAAAACAAACACCAATACAGTTGCGTACTGGTGTTTGTTTCCTGCCTATCCTGTCCTGCATTATTTTCATATATAGCTGATGTATGACGATGCGCCAAAGAATTTGATTAAATACAGTATATTTATGAAACAATTTAGGTACATTCCTTTGAGATGCAGTCCATGAGAATCCCCTCGGAGGGTATGATCAAGAAAATTGTATTTCACACATTTTTGGGCAGCATTCTTCGGGGGATGGATAGGATTTCCGAACAGCACCCCAGAAGGGACGCTGATGCTGTCTGTCCTCGTCAGCGTGCCTTAGAAATTTAGTATCCCTCGACGTGAATTCAATCGAGCTACTTACCTTAGCGTAAACAATATTGGTTGTGGTTAGCATAGCTCGACTTAGGTTAGAGTAGCTCGACTACGGTTAGCATTAGCATTAGGTTAGCAATAGTATTTAAATACCCGTTTTTAGATGTATTTAAACCTTGCCCAATATGATTTACTCGACAGCATGTACACAGATTATTTCTCCACAGTTTGAATAGTGTACGTTGAAAAAAATTTCTATCAATTTTCTTCACAAGCGAAACAAACGTAACATTTTAACGGCTCCTGTGCTAGTGAGAAAGTTTTTGTCGACGAGGCGTTTTGTGGCTCGTTGAGTTTTTAATTAAATGAAACCTGAATGAAACGAAGCGGATAATTGAGCGGTTCAAACGGCCATAAAGAGGCCAAGTTTGGCCAGTTTGAAAGGCCATCCCGCTATCAACACAGAAAAGAATTATGCTGAGTAGGCACGAATGACACTGGATGGTATTAAATGGGTGTCAAATTAATTTTCTCTCCATTCAACATTGAAATAGAGCACGAACTTCGATTAAAGTCAAGCATCAATTAAAAAAAATGATTATAAGAGAAAACTTGCAATGAAGGTCATGGGAATACTCAATGGAAGGATTCCTCTCCCATAAAATTTCCGGGGCACGGAACTTGATGTAAAAAGTCAAAAAAACATCAAACAAAAAAGTATGTTTGCAATAAAATTGGTACATAACAAATGTAACAGTTTTTTTTAAATGGAATAGGAAATACAGTAGAACAATTAGTGTAATACAGTTGGGGTACATTAGGTTAAATCCAACTCCATGGTAGACGATATTTTCAATGATATATCTGTAGGAACTTTTAAAGTATATGCATGGTAGAGATAATAGAAATATTTCTGTATACAGAAAAGAACAGCAAGGTCTGCAAATTAAGTTGTTATTTAATTTCCATCCTGTACGGATACAGTTTCAAATCTTGACATATCCAATGAAATGAAGTACGAGATATTCCTGTCCCATTTCGATAATTTGGGCTGCGGCCTCAATAATTTTTGGACACGTTCAATGTTATCTGCAGACCTTGCTATTCTTTTTCTACCCGAATATTTTTGATTTACACTTAACGCGGTACCTTCAGTTCTGTACTTACTAACAGTCTTCAGAATGGGTGGGCTTAGATGGAGATGTTCTCCCAAGGAAATGTTGTTCAAATTGTTTCGGACTTGTCATAAACTTCCTGTTTGTAGATACGTTGTTACAATAAAAACTCGCTGTTCTATTGAAAATTGCATCGTTGATGAGGGCTCTGAAAGTCATTTATTAATTGCAATAATCATGTGAGATAACGTACAATCACCAACTCAAATACGCTAAGCGTATCATACATACGATTATTTTAACTCATGCTTAGTTATGTTATAAAAAGGTTTTTTATTCACAGGAGTTCATAAACTTTAATTAGCAGTTCTTGCGGAACTTTCATTTTGGTGCCTATTACTTAACTATTAAATGTTATGGAGTGGCTACGTATTTTTAAAAATGCTTGCAGAGCCTGATAGACAATTATATTCTATGTCGAATAAAGCAAACAGATCCAACATGAGTAAACCTTTTTTGGGTCATACTATATATATATATATATATATATATATATATATATATATATATATATATGTACTCGTATGTATGTATGTATGTATGGAAAACTCCTAGTTGAAAATACCTCGTTGAAACAGGAGATAAAACCTGCATGTTGAAAATAGTACAAGTATGTCTTACAAAACCTGTGAACAGCGAAGGTGAATAAGAACGGCTAAGTAGAGAAGAGAAGGGGGAAAAAGAAAAGAATGAAGAGAAGAATGAAGAAGGAAGAAGAGAAGAATGAAGAAGGAAGAAGAGAAGAATGAAGAAGGAAGAAGAGAAGAATGAAGAAGGAAGAAGAAAAGAATGAAGAAGAAAAGAATGAAGAAGGAAGAAGAAAAGAATGAAGAAGGAAGAAGAAAAGAATGAAGAAGGAAGAAGAAAAGAATGAAGAAGGAAGAAGAAAAGAGAAGAAGGAAGAAGAAAAGAGAAGAAGGAAGAAGAGAAGAGAAAGGCACAGGAAAGGGGAAGGGCGAAGGAGAGGTGAAGGGCGAAGTGAAAACATATAGACACTCGGAGAAAAATTTGTCTCGCGCGCGGTTCACAAAACTGGAACAGTCATAAGGAAATGGCAAAGTAAAGGAAATGACCAAATTAGGGAAATCTCAAAATTATGGAAAGTCAAACTTAACAAAATGACAAAATGAGGTCTTTCAGTCAAAATGACCACACTTAAATGACCAAATTAGGGAAATCTCAAAATTATGGAAAGTCAAACTTAACAAAATGACAAAATGAGGTCTTTCAGTCAAAATGACCATACTTAAATGACCAAATTAGGGAAATCTCAAAATTATGGAAAGTCAAACTTAACAAAATGACAAAATGAGGTCTTTCAGTCAAAATGACCATACTTAAATGACCAAATTAGGGAAATCTCAAAATTATGGAAAGTCAAACTTAACAAAATGATAAAATGGCAAAATGAGCCTAAACTGCGAGGTCTTTCCAAACCAACACGCGACACAAAAATCCTTGCTGAGTTTGCTGTGTGTAGCTCGGGTTTTTACTCAGGATCTCTGCTTACCTTCAGTGTAGTAACGAGGACAGACACTGACAGCATACCTCCGAGTGTGGGGCTCAGGAATCCTACACTTCCCCCTGGAGCATTGAGTCCCTAACGACATACTGAAGGGTTGAACTTTACTACACAGTAGCGTGTATGCTCGTTAAAAATAACGGGTTTTAATATCATGCATTTGAAGGAAGAACTTCTCAGGCCTAATTAGAAAGTCTACGGATTCAACGCCAGTGGTTAAGAATCTACTTACCCGAAAGTCTACGGATTTACCTACTAGTATTTAAGGGAGTCTTTCATTGTAAAAACATAAGAGATATTACGCACAAAAGAATACATACATTTATTTATTGAAGGAGACACCCGACGTTTTATTACACAGCATTGATATTCCTTTATTACAGTCCTTCCAGTTTCACGTAGACATTCATTCCTCTCTTATTACGCGTATCCCTATACTACAGTCCTATTACTGCCACATGGACATTCATTTCTCTGTTGACACATTCCTCTACTACAGTTCTACTGTCACATCGAGACATTTATTCCTCTCTTATTACACATATTCCTCTACTGCCACCCTACAAGCGCCCCACTGAAATGTTCATTCCTCCCTCAAGAACAGGAATATTTCTCTACCACCGCCCGACCAATATTAAGCAGCAGCAAGGTATGGTTGGTTCTAAAAGCTCTCATAATGGCCTAAGTTAGGAGCGGAGGCGTCAATTACCCTAAGACTGCACAAAAAATACCCCAGAGTTCCGCCAAATGGTGCCTGTCGTTACAACTTTGTGCGGTTTTCAGGGTAAAAAATCTTTCGTAAACCAAAACGGCCTGTTTTCCTAAGCCACATCGGATTAAAGAGTCTGTTTTCAGAAAACAATGGTCAACAAACCCCTCAAAAAGCTGCTCATGATGCGCAAAGTTTTAGTAATAGTGTCAGGGGAGTTTTCAATTCAAGAGAACCAAGTCGACATAATATAAACATACGCTTATGGAAATGGTTGAAAGAAATGGTGTACAGAAATGGTTAAAAGAAATGGTTGAAAGAAATGGTTGAAAGAAATGGTTGAAAGAAATGGTTGAAAGAAATGGTGGACAGAAATGGTGGACAGAAATGGTTGAAAGAAATGGTGGACAGAAATGGTGGACAGAAATTGTTGAAAGAAAAAATAACTCAGATAAATAATCGAGATATGTAGCTGAAATACGTAACTAGTTGAAAGATATAATCTAGAGAAATTCCTGATAAAAACTGCTTAAACAATTCCAGACGCTCTACTTCTCCCCTCTCTCCCTTCTCTCCCCTCTCCCCCAAATCCTCACCACTCCCTCTCCCCAACTCCTCCCCTCTCCCCCTCCCCAAATCCTTACCTC
>VCRD01004576.1:21197-34002 GCA_006783055.1 Trinorchestia longiramus
ACACGCAGGAGACGAGGCAGGACACGCAGGAGACGAGGCAGGACACGCAGGAGACGAGGCAGGACACGCAGGAGACGAGGCAGGACATGCAGAAGACGAGGCAGGACACGCAGGATAACTAGATTATGTTAACGCTTTACTGCCCAGCGAATTAAATTCGGTACACTCAATTAAAATTTTGACACTGAAAAATTTGTCCCTTTTTCACCTAATATGGCCTAAGGGAACCATAAAGTGGTTATGTGTCAGATTAAAAAACTATTGGTCGTCTAGAAAATAATTTGGGCCGTAAAGGGTTAATCTGCCGAGTGTCTCCAAAAAATATACTCACTCTTTGACTGACCGTTACTCATATACGCTCCTTTGATTTCATTTTGTTTCTTATTGGCATATATACAAATTTAATAAGTTAAATTAAGGAAAATAACATCAAATTGAATAAAATTGAAACCCATTAAAGAACGCTCCAATGTTCTCGCCCTAGTTTTGTCTC
Organism: Trinorchestia longiramus; assembly: GCA_006783055.1. NCBI lineage: Eukaryota > Metazoa > Arthropoda > Malacostraca > Amphipoda > Talitridae > Trinorchestia > Trinorchestia longiramus. Next base: position 21,691 of record VCRD01004576.1, read on the forward strand.
CCTCTAGTAATGAGATGTGAAAGAGTGAGTACGTAGTTTTAGGACACCCTGTATAATAGACTGAGTAATATATTACTCAAGTGCATTGCATAAGACTTAGAAAAGTACTCAACAATGAAAGTTTAGGTTAAATAGTCAGTAATAAAAAATGTTCTTCTAAAAATGCTGGGTTGAACGCATGAGATAGACAATTTAAATTGGTTCAAAAACATGGAAGATTGAAGGTTTTACGACAAACAAAAATATGCAAACATGAACAACTTGATTGTACAGTTTATTAATCGTTATCAATTGGTGTGCAGGCAGGGGCAGCAGCTGCTAGAGCCCACTTTGAGATAATTGATATAAATAAATCTGACGAAGAGAATAATACATGCAGGGTGTGTTAGACGCATTTACTGAGGTTGTAAAACAGTATCTAGAAAATGAAAAGGACAGAAATTAAGAATTTTTAATCTATACAATTTGCCAATTAGTGAACAGTTATGTACTTGTCACGTATGTGAGGAAATACGTACGTACAACTCAGGGCAATTCTACGAGGTTCATATTTGAAAATATTACAAATTTAAATTCGATATTGATACTAACATCAGATTTATCAGTTAGAAAATTTAAATTAGAGAGTAATAATTTGTTTTAGAAATTAACGAGAAATTCGACAACCAAGAGGCCTGTTTACTCTCCCCAACCTTTAAGTGTTGGCAAACATGCATACAAAAATGTCTTCATTATTAACACATAGATAATATAAAAGCCAATGAGATAACACAATCAAAGGTAAGAATTAGCTGCATTAATATTTCAGGTTTCATGCTTGTTTAGTACAGTACTAATTGATCCGGTCATGAACTTCTACCTCGAAAGAAAGAAAAAATAAAGAGAAAGAAAGAAAAAAGAAAGAGAAAAAACAAATTTTATTTCTAATCAAGTAAGTAATAGCGATGCATTGGTTATTTAATGCTAACATAAAATTAGTGATGATGCTCCCAATTATATGTTATGGGCAAGTATTCGACCTAACGTTAAGTTGGGCCGGATTTAGGTTACTATTTTTTTCCACACCACTGTCTACAATTAATTGCCTCTCTCTGGACGACTGGATTTATTTTATGCGTAGATTTAGAAACTTTCATGTTAATCTAATGCGTAGATTTAGAAATCTAATGCGTAGATTTATGCGTAGATTTAGAAACTTTCATGTTAATCTAAGTTAAATTTCTTGATAAAGAAATTAACTCAAAAAATTCTTATGCATACAAAGTAGCACAAAGATTAAAATTTAACAATTATAAAAGTTTCCATAAATGCGCTTACAGTGATAAGCATAACGTTGAAATCAACACAACGAGATAAAAACCTAATGATATAAAATGAACATGACACGCAGTATGCAAAACTTTTAAGGACTGGAGCAGGACTCCCACTGAAGTGAAGGGTTAACGTTCCTATGAAGTGGTCGGCCCGCTAACCCGGGTAGTGACGGCGCACCCCTGCCCTATAAGCCCCGGCAACCCCGGCGCTACGCCCCATCACCTGGCCCCGTGGGCAGGCCCCATCAACTGGCCCCGTGGGCAAGCCCCATCAACTGGCCCCTTGGGCAGGCCCCATCAACTAACCCCATGAGCAGGCCCCATCAACTAACCCCATGGGCAGGCCCCATCAACTAACGCCATGGGCAGGCCCCATCAACTGACCGGAAGGGCAGGTCCCATCAACTAACGCCATGGGCAGGCCCCATCGACTGGCCCCGTGAAGAGGCCTCGGTCAGAAACCTCACATGCATGAGGCAGCGCATCTAAATCCGAGGCGCATAAATATACACAACTGCTGATATTTGCAGCTCCGTGCCATGTCTGCCTGTGGCTGCTTGACCTCAAGCTGCTGCTCACGTCATGTGTTCGTGACGTGGATTTCGCCCTCATGCCACTGAGTTGAGCGAAATAGCGAGTGCGTCAGAAGGAAATATCTCGCAGATATGGAGATCACATTGTGGGTGATTTTTTGCACAGAGTAGAAGGAATTTATCTGTACAAGGCTACTACACTAAAAATTCTAACCATTTTACAGTCGTTCTTTCAGCATTATGAATGCATGTAAAAATGCGACAGAGTCCTCGTGTATCAAATCGGGGCTAGTATACGAGTTACTCTGTTATACGAATAATCATAAAAAAGTTTTTTTCTTAAGGTGACGTTAAATTAGTGAATAATGTCAAAATGTTTCTATAAAAGATATCCGTGCATGAAACATTGCAAAATTACCAAGTCGTCTTCAGGATGCTACACCTCAGATACCTGGACTGTGGACATAATTCAGTTCACTGAAGAATACATGGCACCCACATTACGATTAATGGCCTGTTGTTCAACATAACATCCGAAATTGAAGCATTAGAACAGTATTCATTCGTACCAAGATAAAGTTACTCACGAACTGATATTGTTACAATGCAGAGTAAGAGTTCTGTTCAAAACAGAGAGCCGATGTTCTCACCAATTTACTCTCGGAAACAGATTGCATTCTGAGCCTCAGCGCAGTCAATGGCAGCACCTCAGATCGAGTCTGAGACAACAGCTTCGTGAAGCTCCAATGTAGTCATTGTCATTAAGAGGGAAGGGTGGATCACCTCTCTAACGTTCAACTTTCACTTACCCTTTGAGACGGTATCCTTCTGCACCGTGACTCCACCATTAAACTCTAACAAAGAATGACACTGCATCTGTGTCCTGTCCTGTCATTAAACATGTAGCAGCTCTTCATTTCAGTTCAAGAACGATCTAGATTACTGCAGTAATTTATTTTCCTAACAAAGCATAAAGCAAAACTTCTGTTTTAAATTTACAAAGATCCACTCAGTTGTAATGGCTACCATTTTTCAGCCTTCTCACCCACACATACACTTTTGATAATATGACAAATTTATCCAAGTTCACAGCGATTACCAATCATCGAATATATTCAACGAAAATTACGTCATTGACTAGAACTCGGACCCGAGTTTTATAAGGCGGTAAGGATTCATCCTTTCAGGCCCACACTGAATAAGAAACAGTGCGGACATCGGAATTTCCTAGATGTAAGAAAAAAACGTGAGTAAAACTTTTCAACCACTCCCGAGGAAGAGATTTCCACAGTTGCTACCGCTGCTGTGAACGCCTGTAAAGCCTTTTGTTCTGGAGTTATTCTTATGTCTAGCACTGCGGTTGAGTTGTTCGCGGCTTGTGCTGTGCAAATCTCTCGTTCGAGTCTCCACAGAGTAATTGAATTTCTTTTGCCTGTGACGCAGAGGACAAGGAACACAATTTCAACATCCAGCTTATCAGGTGGAAGTAAAAGCCTCTAACTCAATCGAAACACACATGAACGGAAATTGTAGCTCGGAGCATCATCTGTAGTCTTAAAATATTAGCATTAAGAATTAGAATTCCAATGAATACATGAACTGTATGTATACTATATTAAAACTAGTGTACCCGTCAAAAAAAATGACGGCAGAGATTTTCTGATAATACCCGTGCCATCAAAAATGATGGCAAATACTGTTGGAAATATATTAAATAAAATTACATATAGAACGCAATGCAATATATTTAGTTTTATATATATTTACAAAGGAAAAACGTTTTAACTGCGTATTTCCTTAATAACAACACTCCTAGTGAAAACTAAGACACTTAGTTTTCTACTGCTGCAATTGATTCTTCAATTCGTGTCACATTCGGGTACAATGAATCCGAATCATAGGGCAATACCCCGCCGTACGCGGTATCCACGATACGGACTCGAGTATATAAGGCTCTGGATTTCTCTAGTCTTTTTGAAAGCGTCACGAAACATATAAATAAATATATAAATAGATATATAAACACACGATGGTCATTCTTAGTATTAAATTAGATAAAGTTTCTCTATGGCAAATAATCGTAAGCACTCAAACGAGGTCAGCTTCGTCCATTTCCACCAACAAGCAGGGACGCAAACTTGTACGTAAGTCCTACTTAGTAAGAATTATTTTGAGGTGATAAAAAATACATGTGATGTGCAAAGCTTGTGCCAGTATTGGGCGTCTTCTCATCAAAATGTTTACTTTACAACAAAGTTAAATTGATAGTTTTGTACGTACGAATATGGGTATGGGCACAACACGATTAAGAGGAGAGTTTTGAGCTGTGTGACAGATCTGGCACATCAGGGTAAAAATATGTATTTATGATTTAATAAGCGGATACAATTTTGGGTGACCGCCTTTGACTGCGGCACAATGCAGAAGTATGGCATTAAGATATTCACGAGACATCTGTTAAAGCTAACCTGTGAAATTTAGGCCTTCAACCTACATGATGACAACTAAAACGCTCTGTGCACTTAAGTGAAGGGTGCAAGAGTGAATCTGAGTTACGTGACTCAACGTGTGAACTCAGTGACGCATTCAGGAGAACGACGCTCAATCTTCCTATTTTGGGAGAAGATAAAATAGAAAATAGATAAAAATATTACGCCTATTAGGAAAAATTTTCGCGTTATTTCTAACTTCAATCGTTCACTTGCTAATGGTAGCACTCACAGCGTCATTTCGTTTATTTACACACAGCGAAGTTTGTCTTTAACCCTTTAGCGACCAATTTCTTTTTCTAGTTTCTACGTTTAAGCTCACAAAGACCGTCTGTACACTGATACAATGAAGCACGCTGAGAGCCAGGCAGCCAAAAGAACGACGCTGTAACACACCGCCGCGTTTAAACCTAGTAGCAACCTCATATTGCTCACTGTTTAATTATTAGAACAATTCTTCCAAAGACCGTGAAAGACGACCGAATTGTCCTTTTAGTCGCTAAAGGGTTAAGGTGATTCTGGATATTTCAAAATTTATTATAAGTTAAGTTGATCAGCGGTAATCTAACAAAACTGAAGAATAATAATTGAACATCATAAACTCTCATTACAATATAGTTAACCATTTGTAACATTGTGAATACCAATGAAGGCAGTAACAGCTGCTATTATATATGCAAAACTCGAACGAAAATAGAAACGCCTCTTCTATGATCCTCAAATCCCTACGGCCGTAGGATGCCGAAAGCAGATCATACTGGGTACGGCAACATAACTTTCCTATTTTCAAAACAAAGCGCTTTGAAAAGACGAAGTTATGTTGCTGCAAGCTGTACAACTTTATCATTGTCCTGTATTTCACAATGCTGTCGAGTGAGAAGCTCCCAAACAACCAAAGTAACTAGATATCAATCATCCAAAATAGCTTTAATTGTCAATGTGCCTCATTTTACTAAATGTTCCAACGCAATTACACCCTCGAATAACAGTGGCCTCTCGCATCACTCCAGGCACTAACACTAAATCAGCGCCTCATACAAGAAATTCACAGTATCTACGTTACATTCCGCCACTAGTTGCTAGTTATTACTTTACTGAGATGAGCTAAATCTATCGATACGCCTGATTTCACTTATTAACTGCAACGTCATGCAAGAGAAGATTTAGACTTCATTTAGACCTCGGTGAAATTTACCGGTGAAACCTGGAGTCTTCCAAGTCTCAGATGCACCGCAGCTCACGTGGTGACTCACGGTGTCCTCGTGCATGCAGTGAACACATAGCAATGCAGGCAGGTCTCTCATCCGGATGTGACTCTTGTACAACTTCACGGAAACCGGATACGCGAAGTACGCTCTCTTTACGCAAGTTTCTTAGTTAATCAGCATAAAGTGACTTGAAAATTTATTTTTCATTTCGTAACAATACGTCTTAACATAATGAAATTGAGCCATCAGAGCTAAAACTTCTAAATTTCAGTGATTAGAGTGAAAAAGTTCGGGTTTTAAATCGCAGCACAACTGGGAAAAACTATATATCTCGAGTTGGCAAAACATTAACGTTGAGTATTTAATAATTACTATTCAACATTTATACTTTTACTAATGAAAATACTTACTATCCAGAATCAGAGTTTAAGCTATAGTTCAACACCTATGCGATAAAATTCAACCTCAACACAAATATCTCGAGGTAGGTTGTAAAACTATGTCCTGGTCACCAGCATCGCATAAATCTCTTGCCAAGAATAAAACTTTAGACTCCTGAAAATTAGAAAAAATGCATGGTCGTACACGGTCAACCTAAAGTTAATGTGCCCACAACATTATCCATCTTCGGATTACATTGGATTACCTGATGCGTTTAATTAAATGCAAACATGTAGCAAGGAAAGTTATAATATTCTGCTATAAGAACTACTGACACCTCACACTATAAAACAACAACTAACGTTAAAGAAGTAGGGAGTCAGTTACACTGTAATCAGTTACATTAGATGCAATTTAAAAAGTCAGTTGCAGTACATGCAACTCAAAGAGTCAGTTACAGTACATGCAACTCAAAAAGCCAGTTGCAGTACATGCAACTCAAAAAGCCAGCTGCAGTACATGCAACTCAAAAAGCCAGCTGCAGTACATGCAACTCAAAAAGCCAGTTGCAGTACATGCAACTCAAAGAGTCAGTTGCAGTACATGCAACTCAAAGAGTCAGTTATAGTACATGCACCTCAAAGAGTCAGTTGCAGTACATGCAACTCAAAGAGTCAGTTACAGTACATGCACCTCAAAGAGTCAGTTGCAGTACATGCAACTCAAAGAGTCAGTTACAGTACATGCAACTCAAAGAGTCAGTTACAGTACATGCAACTCAAAGAGTCAGTTACAGTACATGCAACTCAAAGAGTCAGTTACAGTACATGCAACTCAAAGAGTCAGTTACAGTACATGCAACTCAAAGAGTCAGTTACAGTACATGCAACCCAAGGGCGTCTGTTTTTTATCTTGACTTCAGAGCAACAAAAAAATTTCCCTAATCAAGATGATGCGTGGCAGGCAAACGAGAATTACAATGTCCTTTTATGCGCACTTTATGGTCAGAAAGACAACGTATTATTAGAAAAATATCAGCGTATACGACATCCAAGGAATTAAAAAGCTACCCGTGTTAAGTAATTTTTATTTAACTAAGAAATTTTAGAAATAAAATTGGAATACTGTTCCTTTTAATATGAAATTCCGCTTTAGTCTCAGCCTTAGCACACGCACGTATGAATCAAACACATGATAAATCTGCAAACATTTAACTTTTTATTAATGGTTTTTATTTAATGATAGTATTGGCAATAAAGATCACTTTTGAAATTATTTTACATATCTATCACAAGTTATAACGTTTCATGTTTTTCGATTCATGCTTTCAGCTTGCCAGTTGCTTTTGTTGCCTTTACACTGCAGAAATGACCGTAAAAAATGTTTAGCGGTGAAATGAAGCTAACTTCAATATACTAGGACTTTGATACATGAAGTGAAGAAGAATCAGACCTCAAATTTGAAATGAAAGATTCGCTTTTACGCCCCGTGAGTCAGCATCAAAGAATCGTTCTTTACATGGCTGCAATGAACAATAGATTTTTTTGAAAACTGCTATTAGCAACTCAATATATAATTATACATTTAAATTTGGTAAAATACAAGTTTTAAAAAGGTTCGATAGTATTTCCCATCCAGTACCAGTTCATTTAAGCAGAAGTGCAGTGAACTCAAATGAAACATTTAAGTCGCCCCTTCACCTTGCAAAGACAGAAAGCAATTGCGTATCTTGGGTGGTAGGTGCGGGGCGCAGTCTCATGCAAAGAGAACACAACACTCAGGTCCACACAGCAAGCGCTTCGTTCAATAAAGAAGTAGTCTTGAATTTTAAGTTAGAAGGCGACTTCCGTGTTAGCTTGTTAGCTCCAGAGAATTCCCCCCAGATTAGTAACTTAGTATGAAAAAATAAGCCTTCTATTTTTTGTTAGTGGATTAAACGATGGAAGGAATTAATGCTTTATTCCACGTGTAGGTACAAAGAGAGTGAAAAATTTTAGACGAACGTGATAAAAAATTCGATAAAAAATAATGCTCTTCTACAAAACATAACACCATTGATAAAATATTGTAAAAAAATTATAGTTGTCTCCCAAACGATGAAGATTTAAATCCAGTCACATGGTGCGTGAAAGTTAGGATCATTTTTATGTTTCTTGATGCTGGCGTCAGTAATGACTTATACTTCAAGGAGTATCTATAATTAACACATGAATATACGAAGTATACACATGTGTAAAACACAACACACTATTTCACTCACGTTAAAATATCATTTGAAAATATAATAAATGGTTACTCACTCATTTTGATGAAGTATTTCACAAAAGTGAGACGACTGGATATTATTACTTTCTGTAAATTATATTCAGATGATCAAATTACGCAAGAACTTTCCCTGGTGAGTTTAGGGTTGGTGTCTCCACGCCCATAATGACAGAAAAATTCGACAAGATGCACGAGAAGCGATTAGTGATAGCGTGATTATTTCAAGCGTCCGATTACATGAACTACAGACTCATTTAGTCGCCATACATCAAGTTTGATGGGTTTGTTGATGCAATACTTCGAGACGACGGAAGAGACGGTGAGGAAGGTGAGGATGGTGAGCTCTATAATCAGTGAGTAATTCAAACAAGACTTTATCCAGTCGTTATTGTAATCAAAAGATGAGCATCTCATAACTCTGCGCAAGTTGCAATTGATAATTTAAGTGTACATCTTCTCTGATAGACGCTTGTACTGTTTAAATTATTACATTAATACCTTAAACTTTTAAGTTAAATAGTTTTAAGACTATTCTTTGGAAAAGTCTTTGGACATAAAAAATCAAGAGAATTGAAAAAGATAGTATTCAAAATTAATTAAAGAGGGAAACAGTGACCCTTGCACAGTAAACGCTCAACCAATCAACACCTGATATAACAATAAAAAAATTATATTTATGCTCTTCTATCAAAGTCCTGCTTACAAATAGTACGCATACAGTTTCAATAGGAATTCTGACGTTCTCAAATTTTAGAGATCATTCCTCTGAATCAATAATACTGGTGAACAAAATTTTTGTTTCTCAGACGCAGAATACTCGTATTGTTTCTCACGTATTTTTCTATTGTGAATCTGAAGCCGTTTTTATAAATTGTTCATTAGGCACCAGTTTTCTGCACTTGCATTTGCCACTGTTGCAGGGTAGCCTGACCAGCATTACTACTGAATTGAATAAGTTAGTTAAGAAAGCAGCCTCACCACATGGCCCTCACTGGTCCCGTGCTGTGGAGAAACAAAGGATTGCTTGTTCGACTGCTGGTCCTGCATTACTGAAATCACTGGAACTTCAAGTAGGTTGAAAAATTTCTACTGCAAAATATAGAAGAAAATCATGCCAAAATTCTTATGAACTGCCATTAATATTAGAATTTTAAGCTAGTTTAAGTTGCGAGCAAACGTAAAAAATATGCATTTTCTTTAACTTGGGTTTCTCAAGAACAGTATTTGACTTACAAATTTGCAGGGCAAATTCACAATCGGTGAGGAAAAACTACTGCAAAAATGATTCGATTTGTTCAAAAAGACACGAAAAAAGGGTACTTCTGTTTACGTCTAATTGAAGTTCATGCGTGGTAAACACAAGAAAAGATACAACAGATTTTACTCTCAAAAAAGTCACGCACGGAATGTATTCCGAGTCAAAATAAAGTAAAAAAACTCATGTAATTACATCGTTTTTTTGAGAATTGTTGAAGACTAACACAAGCAATAATTATTTTGGACCGAGCACTGTAACCGCGTAGTTCCGGTCACCGTCAAGGTTACGACTTCACTGATGAATGCTCAGTAAAAATTATGAAGAGAAACACCCGGCTTCAAAGTGCCTTAAATAACGTTCGTCTCGTTAAAATTTATTTTCCTTCACTCGCGTGTGCGTATACAAAATCATCCATTTATTTTATTTTTTAAATAAACTTTATAGATGTAAATCCGCCTGCCAAGTTTCTCGATGTTTCTTAACATTTTGGACGTATTTGAATAATATTCAGTTAACACAACAGAGCGAGAACGTAATATTAAGCGAAAAGCATATGGATAAATAGGTATATAAATAATACCACTATTGGTAAGAATTTTCTGACTCATCACTAAGTTTATGCAAAAAAAATAAAGAAAATGGATAGCAGCGTTAAAAGAAGCTTTGATGTCAAGTTTGGTACGCTGAGTATATGATATGGCTTTATATATATATATATATATATATATATATATATATATATATATATATATATATATATATATATATTGAATAATATTTTACTAAACTGATTTAAAGAATTGACCATCTCGGTAGAATCAAGTAAAAGTGTATTACTATCATGGAGTCAAAGCAATTGATACACTGAAGATGCAAGCAATATTAGAGTAAGTTTCTATGTAGAGGACTTCATGTCCGTTTACGATTTCAAGATTACACTAGACATCAAAAAAGTACAAAATAGTACAATGGTGAATGCTGTCGATGATATTTTCCAAATTCTGTAATCCAAACACGATATTATATTTCCTCCGATAAGATCCCGTAGCGCGAACAACGAGGTCAGCGAGGCACGGCCTGGTGGATCCCACACCTGTAACAAACTCTTTGTGAAGGTATATGGAGCTCCGTCTTTTGTACGAGAACAGGACATGTTCAAAATCCGGCAGTTGTCGTCGACCGGATATCAGATTGTCCAGAACACAAGAATTGCTTCCTCTGCTAATTCTTAATAAACCACAGATAATAACATTGTTTACAGCACGTAATTACCCAATTTCTATGCAATATGTTAACATTAATTATACAACAACACAAGGCGTAATAATATTCTGCAGAGATGCTTCGTACATTTGGTTAGAGTATAAAAAGTGTGAAACATGGTAAAGATAAACAGTGAAATACTTGAATCTAATATTCAATGTTACGTGTAGGGCAAAATAACTGTACAAGCCAGATTCTCTACCTTCTGGCAGTATAATTTTAATTTTTATCATTTTTGTGTCTCCTAGTTTCTGTATTACTCTAGCAGCACGGAGATGAAAAGTTTCAAGTTTTACAAGCGACTAAGTAGCACTGAAATGACGAAGAATTCGTAATTTTCAATTACGTAATTTTACAATTGAAAAATTGGATGTAATCCAATACATTTGGATGTAATTTTTTCAATTTCTTAAAGTACTTCACTTTTTGAGAGCGAGCAGCAACCAACATCTGACGTACAGCCCTCGGTCTGCTCAGCAGCTGCGTTTGGATGGCAAGTATCGATCATGCACGGTCGACTTGTAATCACTTCCTGTGCAGCACAGTCAGGGTACCATTTCTGCACAGTTGTACGTAATGATCTTCCTCTTTCATTAACAATAACAACGATATTCTTTCAATAACATGATATCCGATTAAAAGTTATAAGGGTAACAAATAGATTCGATTACAGTGCAAAAACATTGACGTTCAAGCTTTCTGTCAACGCTCGAATGATTTAAAAAGTCTATAAAAAACAATTTTGTTTGAAGAGGACAACGTTCCTGTCAGCTAACTTAACTCCAAACTCGTAAACTCACTCAACTCCTCCTGAGGAGTGCAATCCAAACAAATTTTACGAACACGTTCCGATGTCGGAAACATAATCCAGGAATGGGGTCTCTAAAATTTCTCGTAACAGTCAACATGGCAGGATGACACGCCGTATTTAGGTTGAGATTAGCTTTCAGAATGGAGGCAAAATTTAATAACCGTATGGATATTTATAGTAGATATTGCTGCGTCATGTTATCGTTCATGGACTTCCAACAGCATAATGATCAAAGGTATGTATTTTCGAGTATCTGAAGGCATACATACATTCTATGTCCGTCATCAGTTCGTAAATTTACTAGAAAAGCTTTAAAGCATGCAAAGTATTCATTAATTCAGCGTTAGCAATGCACGAAAATAGTCACATTTTACAATCAGATTCAAATGAAGACAACAGTTAAACAATTAATGGTTAAATACTTTTGAAGGCTAACTACTAAACGCAATAACTAAGTAAAAACAACATTACCTTAAAAGTACTTTTGTATCATTAACAAAATGATAAATGGTTTAGAACTGCTAGTTGACTAAGGAGCATGAGACAACAAAAGAAAAAATACACGTATGCAAGAAGTTCGGAACTCACTACGTAAGCGATACTAATCAATTGTATTAGACAAAGATTAATGGAAAGATTAATCAATAACACTTTAATTTGTGGCCGTTCTCGCTTTCACTGTACATAACACGTACGCGTAACTTCCACGCTCACTACCAAGGTCTCTGAGAGCTACGGCTCACAGCAATCACTCTCGGTTTCAACGCTACCCAACAAGAGCCGTCTGCAGA